>ML107448.1:0-27689 GCA_003697995.1 Taxidea taxus jeffersonii | reverse complement strand
AAAAATGTTTTAGGGGCATCTGAGTGGCTCTGTTGGTTGGGTGGCTGCCTTCGGTTCAGGTCATGATCTGAGTTAGAGCCCTGTACCTGCTCAGCGGGGAGTTTGCTTCTCCCTCTCCCTCTGCTGCTCCCCCTGCTTGTGCTTTCTCACTTGCATCCTCTCTCTCATATAAATAAAAAAATAAAATCTTTTAAAATTTTTAAAAAATGTTTTAATTAAGAAAAAATAAAATGAATCAATCTATTCTGTATTGGGGCTATTAAAAATAAATACGGTTAACCTAGTGAGTCATTATGAGACAGCAAATTTCTTTGATAAGAGAGTACTTATAAAATAGAAGTTTCTCTGCATCAGTAACTTACATAGAACAGTGGAGAGTCTCATCTAAAACTTTATTAATGTGGTTACCATAAAGACCCCTCAGCGAATAATTCAACTCAGCATTTGCTCCTTATGTTCCCTGCCTGTGGCTTTCTATAGTCAATTTTCTTAACTGGAAAAATTTAAATAACATTTTCTCCTCTTACAGTAAAAAGCAATCAATTTCAATTCCCTTTACATAGTCCCACTGTACTCCCATTAGAGCACCTATCTAAAGTCCCAAACAACTGAATACACACAGAGACACACATACACTTCACATTTGCACTAGGTAGTTAAAAGCTGAGTTGGAGGGATGCGGTCATTCTCCTTTATATATATTCTGCTGAATGCACGTGATTTTTTTTTTTCATTTCATTTATTCACCCTAGAAAGCCCAACATACATTTTATACCAGAAAACTGGGCTACAAAATCATGAAGAGTCATTTGCCTTTTTTTTTTTTTTTCCAGTTGATGTTCTGGTATGATAAATGGGGTTCTGAAAACCATAGATATTTAGAGTTTTCACAATATCTTAGACAGCATCTAATCAAGGGAAGACCAACTCAGACACAGTATTCCCTACCTCTTCCAGAGTGGAGATATTGCTAATAGATCCCAGTGTTCTTTCCTACTGAGCCAGAGCATTCCTCAGATTCCTTCCCTACATGGCATTGCTTCCAGCAACCTCTATCCTGTCAGATAAACCATTTATTATACATGACCCTTCCCATAGGATAGAAAATGTACCCTGCAATTGAAGGCACTTTAGAAAGCTCTAATCTATTTTCTGCTACCATAGTGCCTAGTACTAAGCAAAGTGCTCTTTAGTATCCTGAAACATCTTAATAGTATAAAAAATGACTGCAGTGCATAAAACCGACTACGTGTATGGAGAGCTCTTGCCTGTGGCATGTGTGTGGGGCTCCTGACCACCCTTTTCCTTCACCTCAGCATCATTACCTCCTGGTTCACTCACTATGTGAGTTGCTCCTCCATCTTTTTGCCACATCCTAGATTAAAGGCCATCCTGGAGGAGCCATCCTTGCCCTTCTGTTCTTCTCTTGACATACTCCACAGTCATTTTCACCCACATCCATGACCTCATATAGACTATTTCCTCATTTAGGTCTCTAGCTCAAATTTCCCCCCATGTCACACCCATGCTCCCAACTATTTTTTTTTTTAAGTTTTATTTAAGTAATCTCTACACCCAGTGTGGGGCTCAAACTCATGACCTCGAGAGATCAAGAGTTGTGCACTCCTCCAACTGAGCCAGCCAGGCGCTCCCCCTGTCCCTGATCATGCTCTCAACTCTGGAGTTTCAACGTGCATGTCTTGCTATTACCACAAATTCAACATAGAAAACGTCATCCTTGTCACCAAAACTCATATATAATCTGTGCCTTTTCACTTTCATGACCTTCATTGCATATTCTGCTTCCTCTTCTAAAAATTCTCTCCTCTACAGCTCCAATCTCTGCCTGTAGATATGCCCTCCACCCTCAAACTCAGCTGAGAAGCAACCACGGCCACGGTGTAGCACCACTACTTGATTCTGCAAACACAGGTTCTCTGGTCTTTAACTCAACTCTTAGGCACCTGTGGACCCCTATTATGGAAATGACTATATTTTATACTATGGAAACTTTTACTTATCTCAAGGTCTTACCTTCCTTAAAAGATCTTAAAGTATCTCAAGTTACCCTCTAAGTTTCCTTTATATGTTCCCAAGTGCCTACAGAACTATAGTGACATTAAAGGCTTATAATATACAATAATAGAACCATTTATTGAGTACTTACTATGTGCCAGGTACTATAAAAAAAGTGCTTTACATACAGTATTTAAGTTACTTTTCACACAACTTTTATAGTGTTATTATTTCCCTTTTAGATAGGAAGACTTAGTATTTAAATAATTTGTTTAGTATTAACAAGCTATAGGTAATGGGCAGACAGTAGAACCCAGGAACTTGCCGGTTTGGGGACTGGACTTTTTTTTTTTTTAAGATTTTATTTATTTATTTGACAGAGAGACAGAGACAGGGAGGCAGGGAATACAAGCAGGAGGAGTGGGAGAGGGAGAAGCAGGCTTCCTGCAGAGCAGGGAGCCCCATGTGGGGCTCTATCTCAGGACCCTGGGATCATGACCTGAGCCCAAGGCAGATGCTTAACCACTGAGCTACACGGGTGCCCCAGGGAACTGGACTCTTTCTACTTGTTGGGGGTATCTTGTCTGGCTCATTCCCCTGCTCAAGAGCTACCATTTGTTGATTATATATTATATTTCAGGAGCTTTTCCTACATTATTCCTAAGCTTCCTTGCAAAATGATTATTATTATTCCTGTATGCATGAAGAAATCAAAGCTCAGAGATGTTAAGCTATTTACCTTACATCTCACAGCTAATAAATTCCAGATGCAACTTTTAAACCCAACTGCCCAACTCCCCTGCTCCCCCCACCAAAAAAAATCACTTGTCATATTTTAGGGGTCCCATAAGAAAAAAAATACTACTCCATTTATAATTATAATAGTAATTATTATTACTTTATTAGTCACAGGGTATCATTTATGTGGTTCTATTTCATTTAGATATTCTTTTGATAAAACCATCACTGTATACATTTATAGAAAAAAGTGCTACTCCTGCATTATATTTTGTCAACTTTTTCTTTACATATTGACCAACAATCCTACATAATCCTATAAATAACTTGACTAAAAAAAAAAAGTTTGTTCTTCCAAGAATTTGATGAAGTTTAACATTAAAATGATCTTTATATCAGAAAGATAAAAATTGTTGATATAAAATGATTGCTTATATAAATAACACTAGGTCAGGAATATGTTGAGGGGTCTGTATTTAGTGCTTGTCTTTATTAATTTCACCAGATCATTATGTTTTGCCTGATACTTCTATTTTTTTTTAAGATTTTATTTATTTATTTGACAGACAGAAATCACATGTAGGCAGAGAGGCAGGCATAGAGAGGGGGAGGCAGGCTCTCTGCCGAGCAGAGAGCCTGATGCAGGGCTCGATCCCAGGACCCTGGGATCGTGACCCTTCCAGGCACCCCGCCTGATACTTCTATTGCATTCAGCTTGGAAGGTCAAGATACAATACTATACCTAGAGAAATAAGTAGGTACTGATATGCCAGAATGAATCTGAACTAAATGCCATGCACAGAGAGAAAGAGAGGAAAGATGCAGGATCAGAATTCACATTAGATTTTAAAGGAATACAAGAATATAATTTTGAAAAAAAGAAGTTAGGGTTTGGTGATTTTACTAGAAATTGCCTGACTTATTTATGAGAAAACAATACTCAATAAGGAATTAACATGCATGCAGTAACTACCGAGATAATTTAAAAACACTTAAAATACAGATATTATTTAAAGTCACATGACTTGAATGTCATTATTTAATTTTGCCATGCTCACTATTTGGGAAAATCCTATTGGCTTTGATGGGGGAAAATGCAGGTGAATGTTGAAAATTAATAAAAAGAAAATCTTCCCAAGCAAAGAAATAACTCCAAAAGAGTATCCCTCCATTATAAATAAGTACTAGTTTCCAGAGCTCCTGGAGGATTGTGAGTAAAACTAGACACACTTGCAATGCATTATAAATGTGTAATTACCATTTAAATGGAGGGAGAAAAACTGGTGAGTGAAAGGAGAAAAAGGCATTTTCTTATAGCCAGCCAGACGCTGGCATTTCAGGCAAGGATCCTCTAATCTACAGAGTCAGGTTAACAAAGCTATTGTCATTCTGCCACTCACCCTCAGCCTTGTAAATGTTGCTCTCTGCCACCAGAAGGAAACACAGGTTAAGTCTTTCTCCTCGATTACCAGTCACAGTTTGCTCATTAGGCTCTGGTATGCCTAACATGTAATTCAACAGTGCATGTTTCCCAAAAGGCAGCTAAGAGGTATAAAGACTTCTCCTGATTCTCCCTTTTTAATTACTTGGGCACCCAAATTATAAAAGGGAATGAAATTCTGAAGCAAATTTCTAATGATTATGCAATTGTGATTGTTAATCTCTTCTCTCCTACAGTCCAACAAAGGCTTTCCTTAGTCCCATCCCTGTCTGCAGGTTTGGCTGGTGACAACTTGTGAAAAATACTGCCTTATTCCAAAAAGGCACTGAACATCGTTTTCAAATGAGTTTAAAATGTGTTGCATAGATTTTTAAATTCTGGAAAAGAACCAAATGTGTTTTTATCTGGTAGCTGTGAAATAAAGTATAGGAGGGTAAAAGATTTGTCAAAAATCACACAAATTATGTAGAAAGATCCCTTCTCTGTCACATGTGTATTCCAGAAGTCTAATCTATTCCTTTGGGTTGCTGCTACATTTCTTATCAAGAGATTAGCTATTTCTTAGGATGTGTTTGTTGAAACCCATTTGGATTTATCAGGGCAGCACATGTTGGTTGGATTAATCATTGCTTCTATCTCAAAAAACTGATTATTTCCAAAGTAAGCATATAAATGTGAAGCATGAAGAACTTAGGAAATCATGAAGTGAAAGCCCTGCATAATCAACCATGTGACAGAAGTGATAGGATTATGAGTTACAAGTGCCTACTTTATTCTAGCTTTCTCTTTGTATCTTCCTCTGGCTATTTTACTTGGTATCTTTAAAAAAATTGTCACAGTGGTGCCTGGATGCTTCAGTCCGTTAAGCATCCAACTCTTGATTTTGGCTCAGGTCATGATTTTATCTCAGGGTAGTGAAATAGAGCCCCCTATTTGGCTCCACATTAAGCATGGAGCCTGCTAAGATTCTCTCTCTCTCTCTCTCTCTTCCCTCCCCTGTTAGTGCACACACTCTTACTCTCTATTAAAAAAAAAAAATCACATGGGGCGCCTGGGTGGCTCAGTGGGTTAAAGCCTCTGCCTTCTGCTCAGGTCATGGTCCCAGGGTCCTGGGATTGAGCCCCATATCGGGCTCTCTGCTCACCCTCGGGGAGCCTGCTTCCTCCTCACTCTCTGCCTGCCTCTTTGCCTACTTGTGATCTCTGTCTGTCAAATAAATAAATAAAATCTTTTTTAAAAAATCACAAATTGGTGGAACAAGTTAGTCAAGCACAGCCATTCAGTGGTCTTTTCTGTCATCTAAACCAGGGGTCCACAAACAATAACTCAGACCAAGTCTGGCTCTCTGCATATTTTTGTAAATAAAATTTTATTGGGACACAGTCATGTATATTTGTTTATGTATTGTCTATGGCTAATTTTGCACAGTGACAGCAAAGAAGATAAGACCCCCAAAGCCTAAAATATTTACTATCCGGCCCTTTATAGAAAATGTTTGCTTTTCTGTCTTTTAAACTGTTGTATCTCTGAGTGTTCTAGAAGGAAATTATACTCTTTGGCCACAATCTACTTGCCCAGTTTCTGTCCTTTTAGATCAGCTTGTTCCTACTTCCTCAAGACATCCTATTTTTCAATTACCTTCTTTTTCGAGTAAACCTACTATTATCAGTTTATATCTTTTTCTTCCCAGTCACTATCACAACTAATTCTATTCCAAAATTTATTTAATCTGAAAATAAAACTGATCTCATTGACCCAGTCTCTGCATTGGGTCAAATCATTATCATCATCGTCAATTCAATGACTATGGAAAGATAGTATCAAAAGAAATGTCAATATTTACTTAGGTTGTATAGAAAGCATTAAAGTGGTAAAGGAGGACTGTGCCCTTAATAAGCAGTAGAAAATTTCAAAATCCTGTCTTCTCAGCATCACTATTCTTAGTATTCCCGCAAATCAGTAACAGCTGCTATGGTAGATGCTCCAGGGCACTGCCCAGACCGCCCCTTTGGGATCATGGCACTCATTTTTCCAGCTGCCACACTCTTTTTGGCAATTGCCTTCAGAGGGAGTCGCCTCACTCAACATTAAGCCTTCTTTTAGAAAGTGTCCCACATCTAAGATGGTTGTTTTGAGGTTGGGGCTCCTATGCCTCAATTAGGGAGGCCATTCAGGTTCCAGAGCTCACCGTAAGATTGTTCCAGGCATTCAGTGGTGACCATACGACGATTCAACTGTTCCCTCTGCCCAAGTCTGTTTCTCTCTCACACAACTGCTTCTCCTACAAGCATTCCCCCAGGGAAGTCCTACAGGCCAATCTCTGCCTTGGAGCCTATTTAGCAAGGAACCCAGTTTAAGACAGCTGCTTTCTTCAAATGCTTTCTCAACCCCTTCTCATCACCCAAACGAAAGCTTCCCTAGTCCCAGTCTTACTCTTTATGTCTCTCTCCTCACAGTCTTGTATCCTAACAAGCCTGGCCAATTCCTTTTCTCTTAGTAGAATTCACTATCTTTTCTTTAAGTTTAGTAATTAGATATGAAAAAGAATCTGTAAGTATTTCTATAATTTGTGCTAGTATGTTTTTAATGTCATATTCTAAGATTTTAAGGTGTTGCCATATTGAAGTTTTGGACTAGAATATCAGGTCTAATTTTTAAAATATTTCACTGTTTTATTTTTAACAGAATATCTAATCAAAAAGCATTAAAATTGTGTCTTTTACATTATGTACTTAAAAGTCTTTATATGATTATGATAGGGTCAACTGTATAATGCAAGCTCTTCTGCAAATATTTTTCCCCTGCAACGGCATTTTAATTCAAAGTGAAATGCTGTGGTACAAACGTTAGACAACAACACAGCATGTGAATACATTGAATATTTTAAACAATCCTATTATCCTCAAGTCCCTCTTTGATGAGTCTGCTTCTGGAAGGAAGGAAGGAAGGAAAAAGAAAGGAAAGAAAAAAAGAGAAAAGAAGAAAAGGAAAGAGCAAGAAAGACAAGAGAAAGAAGGGGAAGGGCAGGGAGGGAAAGGGAGAGGAAGGGAAAACTAAGTTGCAAGAAAATAAAGAGGAAATAATTTAAATTCATGAATTACTTTGCAACACACACACACACACACACACACACACACACACACCCCAAGCCAAATTAGCAACTGTTTCCATCCAAGTGACAGTCCCAAGCTGTTCATCATCCAATATGCTGGAGGTGTTGATAAGAGGGTTCAAGAACTGGATGAGGGTGTGGGCAGGATGACCTTTACACACTGATATATAAGTACCAAGATTCTGTGACTACTCTAATAACATTGGTGGTAACAGTAGTAACAATGTCAGAGAAAATTCCAAAAATTTTACCTGTAAAATCTCATTTTGTCCTCAGAGCTATCCATTGGTTTAGTCATTATTATTAGTTAATATTAATAAATGAGTAAACTAAAGCAGAGACAGATTTAGTTAGTTGTCCAATATGACATACTTCGTCAACGAAGCTCAGATTTCAAATAAGGCAGCCTGAATGAGCCGTTGTATTTCCTTTTTCTGCTGCCTTCTATTAAATGTTTTCAGGCACTGAAAATCATTTACATTGTACAGGTTTGGTTTCCACTTACTTTCTTAATAACTCTGATTTTATTTCTTAACAGTTGCTTACTAAGAGGGGGGAAAAGGCATGCAGACAATTCATGCAATACAACTGGGAAGCTTACCGTTGAAGAAACCCTCTTTCTCCCTCTGGAAATCTATCTTTTCCTGTTATCTATTCCTCATAGTCTACGAAAAAAGAAAATCAATTTACCTTTGCAAAGTCTTTCTGAAAAGTCAACAATGACTTACCTAAGTTTTCAAATGCTAAGCACAAAATATTCGTAAATAACAATAGGATCTCTACTCTGGGATTTTAATATTACTATAATTTTAACATTTGGGGCTCTGAGTGACTTAAGGTCTTAACCCACTTGGGTATGAATTTAACAAAGAGGAAAAGGTCAAATATTTTGTGGTGACCACAAGACTAATTGTCTCCATGACAGAATATCTGCGGAGGCTCAATGAACCCATAATCTTAGCAAATCATCTTCTGAATTCACTTGCTAGAGAAGCATAGACCAAGGACTGAGAGGGGGGGATATCACCACCACTCCTGGAACACAACTGTGGGTGAGGAGCATCATGGTCAAATAATAGAGTGTATAATGTTTTTTAGGTTCCTTATTTTCCTCCCCCATAAATCAGAAGTCTGCTTGTTCTATGTCTCAAATAAATGCTCATCAGACTACCACAAGCAAATAGGTTACCAGTAACTCCCTAATTTGTAAACCCAAAGTACACCCATGAATCTCTCACCCTCCATATTCAGACCCTCCTTTTTTTTTTTTTTTTAATCTCTATGGCACCACTATCTCCCATTGTTCCATCTTCAATTTCTTTTGAAGAATCCTGTCTCCTTTAACCAACCCTTTAATACAAGAATTGCCCCCCCCTACACCTAGTTTGCAGTTTATTCACTTGGGTGGAAAATAATCCTGCCTTGTGAATTTGATTACATTGTATTCCCTACAATGAATCTAGTGTAACTAATTGTTCTCAATCTGTGAATAGATAACTGTTTCTACCAAAATAAATAAATACCCAACCTTGTGCTCTTTTCAAAGCATTTCTCCTAGCCCAGTTTGCTGTGAAGTTTTAAATGGAGGGAGAAAAACTGAAACACAGAACTATTCTCTGCAGTCCGGTTTGATTTCAACCCGGAAACAGCAATCACCCTGCACTTCAGCTCCCCAACTCAAACAGCTTTTTGGAATTGCTCACAATCCTGTTACCACCAAAACTATTTATACATAAGAAGATCTAGGAGTTGGCAATGGAGTATGTATGTGTTTGACATTTCATCCTTACCCCTACAAGGTTCACCCTGCTTCTTGTTCAGATTTAGTATTATGTCCTAGAGGGCCAGAGCAGCACAAAAACCTGGATGCCCCCCAAAGTTATTTTTATTAGTGATTATAAAGCACTTTGTAGTTGCCATATTTCAATTATAAAGCACTTTCCTCAGCCATATTCTGATCTAAAAATTGTTATGGCCCAATTACCCAGGTGAAAGGAGGTGAGGAGGGTACAGTTCTGACTCCAGTTGGGATTCTAGGATCCAGGCCTGGGTAGCAGGGGAGTGGGAGGACCTGCCCAGGAGCTATGCATGATGAGCTGAAGGAAGCCAAGATTTGAATTTTGTAAGTAAGGGAAACTTTAAATAGTCAAGTTGAGAAGAGTGGATAGAGGGTCAGCCAACTAGGTAAGATGAAGTCCATTAATTCCTCAAGGCAAAGGTCATCTTTTGTTGAATTGCTTTTGTGGAGTGAGAGTTGGGGGAACTGGGAAATCTATTAATATTCCATTAGGGTTGGAAATTTTTACCTCTTCTCTATCAACATGGTGGTTTTACCCATCCTAGAATAACTATTGAGATCATAGGAATGTGTCTTAGAAATTAGAACAAAAAAATCTGCTGTTGTGTTTCCTACCCATACTTTAATTTTGATGCCTGGAAAAAAGTAAGGGCAAGACTATCATCTTTGGGTTACTAAGGGTCTGGGACATCCCATCAAGTAAATGAAAACACTTGCCAGCAGTAGGGCCACGGTGAATATAAAATGTGGATGGTCTTCCAGGAACACAGACTTGAGTTCTGTTCAAAATGATGATGAACTTAGAATTAATAAGGTTTATATTCAGAATAGTTAAGGTCATCATCGAAATTACAGTTGACCCTTGAACATCATGGGAATTAGGGGTACCAACCACATGTTTGAAAATTCATGTATAATTTTTGACTCCCCCCAAACTTAACTACTAAGAGCCTACTATTGAGCCTCACTTATAATATAAATAATTGATTGACACATATTTTGCATGTTATATGTAATATACACTGTACTTTAACAATAAAGGAAGCTAAAGAAAATGTTATTAAGAGAATAAGGAATACATTTATAGAATGGCACTGTATTGATTGAAAACAATTGGCATAAAAGTGGATTTACCTAGTTCCAACCTTTGTTCAAGGGTCAACTGTATTTCATTACATTAGACTGCATTTATGCAACTTTTTATTACCATTGTTTTATTAAACTAAATTCTCCTTTTATTTATCCACCAGGAGAATTTTAGTGTTTGATTAAGAAAAACTCAATTAAAATGAGTGGAATATCAATGAAAATATCAGTAAGTTAGCAATAGAATTAATGATTGCTTGTTGACTTGTCTGTGTCCCCTTAGTATGGTATAAGCTCCATGAAGGTGATGATGTGACCTTTTTATTAAGTGACAACAATACTGCCTAGGGCATAATAAATAATAAATATTTGCTGAAATAGATGAGAGTCAAGGAAGCACTAAGTGTATTAGCAATTAAGCATTTATATTCTTTAACATTTGGAACTTTTAAAAGTGCTTTAATTTTTAAACCGTATCTGCTGAATAACAAGATTAGATCAAATGTAGTCACCGACATTTTGATGCTCCATTAGTCATTCAAAGGTATTTTTTTAAAGACTTTATTTATTTATTTGACAGAGAGAGAGAGAGAGATCACAAGTAGGAAGAGACGCAGGCAGAGAGAGGGGGGAAGCAGGCTCCCTGCCAGCAGAGAGGCGGATGCGGGGCTCGATCCCAGGACCCTGGGATCATGACCTGAGCCAAAGGCAGAGGCTTTAACCCACTGAGCCACCCAGGCGCCCCTCAAAGGTAATTTTTAAATGAAAGCTGGATATTTATAGAATGCATCCAGGATTTTTGGATTATTAAGTGCAATAAGTCCTTAATATGACAAATTCCTCTAACAGTATACAGTGTTCATTGAATTAACAAGATCTAGAAGATCTCTCTAAAAGAAACTGAAAGGGAAGAGATGGTAGATGAATAGCAGAGCTAACAGGAGCTGAGCACAGTTGTTGGACCATATTTGCTGAGAGACTTCAGTGTTTCCCTTCGAAACTGCATACAAAAGACGCTTCAGTGATGTATATTTGCTCAGATCCCTACTCTCTTATGGGCATAATTTGCCACTTTACTCAGCACTATACAAAAAAAGGGATGACACTTTAAAGATGCCAGAATCCTGGGAAGAAAATATAAAAAAGAAAAGAACAATGTATTTGTCACAACCTCTTACCATACATGTAGTACACACCCTGTTGGTTCTTCCTTCTGGATATATTTTGTTCTAGAGGTAAAGAATAAGAAATGATCTTCCATCATACCTTTTCTTTTATTCTTGTTTGTTAATAAGGAAAAGATATAAAGTCCCAAAGCCAAAAAAATATGAAGTCCTAGACAAAGTGCATGTCTCAGGTAAAGAAACAGAACATTTGGCTAATCTTTATCTTTTCATAGGCACATTTTCCTTACAGATGAGCCTGTTACCTGCCTTATTTAGGGTACCTTATTTATGGGTCTTTCTATCTTGTGCACCTACCTTATTTATAGGTCTTTCTATCTTGTCTATGGGTATTTCTCAGAAAAGGTGTACAATATAAGGAAAGCAAATAATGCCATGCTGGCTAAAGGAAAATGGAGGAAAATTTCTCAACATGTATGGACTATGGAAACACTTTACATATCTTCTGTGAACTCCTTTTGAAAAAGGATGTCTGAAAAAAACCTAATTTTTAAAAATTAGAACAAAAACTCAGAAGACTTTTAGAAGAGTGTCTACAAGATTAAAATGAGAATATTTTTCCAAATACTAAGATGAATGATCACAGTGATGGGTATAAATATACACGACTAATAAGGTAATATAAAACCCTAGAAAATACAAAAGCTATATAAGAAACTCACAATGTAAACACGAAACAAGATGAAATGTAGCGTGATTTTGAGAAATGGAGAGAAAGGAAAGAGAATCTATTTGATCAGACATTAAATAATTCTCTTTCAAGTAATACTGCTTATGACACAGAATTACATTTTCTATTTTCAGTTTGGTCTTTACTGAGCAATATGTATACAATCATGATTTTTAAAATTATTTTTATTATTTGAAAAATTTAAGATTCAAACTATAGAGCAAGCATTTCAAGATATAAAGATATAGTTACAGAATGTAAACATTATATACTTGATGAGATCAAATGAGTGAGAACGCTTACAGAGTTTAGGAGCTAGAGGGAGAAAAGGATAAACAGAAGTACAGGGTCCAAAATTTTATTTAAGTAATGGGAGAAGAATTGACTATATAGAGACAGAGCACTAAACCAATTACTCAAAGTAATCAAGTCAATCAAGTTGAAACAATAACCAATAGAAAAAATATTAAACATCTTAAGAGCTAAGAATGAAAAACCATAGTTAAAATTAAAAAATAACAAGATGATAATACCCACTAAAAACAAAATAACAGAAGAATATGGATAGTGCAAGATAAATTTTCAGCTTTCATGCTGGGGACTCAAGAAATAACATCCAAAGTTAATAAATCATGAGGAGGAGCCAAAACCAGATTGCTCAAATATAGGAAGTAATCAAAAGAAGAACTACATTAAAATCATATTAGAAGGATTGCTTCTAGGGAAGAGGTATCAGAGGTGGAGCAAGTTAAATTTTCCTTTTCATTTTATAATCTTCTGTCACCTTCTGAATGTTTTCCCCCTATAATATAGATATGCAATTTTTATTACATAAAAAAGGCAAAACACTTCCTGATAATTAGTTTAACATTCTCTTCAGTGATATTATCCCCAAGTGCATTCTTACTAAGGAGAAAATGAACATACTGACAGATGCAGAAATACCAAACGAATGCTGTAATTAATATTATGATGAGTAGAATCATCAGGAATCCAAACATGTCAACTGAAATGCATGAAAAGATATATATTTTAAGTTAATAGAAGAACGATAATTTCTTATATTTTTATCTTTTCTAGTATCATGTAATTTGATTCTTAAATACAAATTAACAAGTTATGGAAAATGGTATAACATACATTATTGTATACTCCAAGAAAACTACCATTAATACAATAATCACCAACATTAGAGAAGAATCTGAGCTGCTACAAAGAGGTAGCATTTAATGTCCTTCATCTCCAGACTGGTAAACTATTAGGCCACTGACTTATTATTTTTTTTCCTGTATTTTCTCTCAAAACTCATTCCAGGCAGTATCTCAGCAGAAAAGAGCAGAATCCTCCGCCTGCCGTTTCTGAAAAGATGCATGCAGATAGCGGGAAGGGTTTGTTGTTTGAGTTCAGGAGCTCCTTATCAAAGAGACAACAAATGCATGCTGGGAGAGAGATTTCCAGCACTTGCAGATTCCATCGTCCCCACCTCCAATGTACATCCATCAAATGAAGCTACAAGGGCAGAACATGAAATGGAAACCGGGCTTCCCATTCATACTGAATATATGAACTGTTACTTGCTTATAAGCTCTTTGCCAAAATCAGTTATGATTTAAATATACCTGATAGTACCTGAAAAAACAGGGAAATGAGGGCAAAATTCATGTGTGTGTGTTGTGTGTGTGTGTGTGTGTGTGTGTGTGTGTTTCACTTCAGTTAAGAAATAAACATAGATTCTAGATTGGGTTTTCTCATAGTTAGGGTTTACTAGGAAAGCTTTTCATTTCGCCTTTTCTGGAAACGCCTTATAAAGTTTCCCTGCTTTGGTAAGTACCATATAACATATCCAAAACACATTACAGATATAAAGATGATTAACTTTTGTTCATTCCTAGGGAGTCACTGTTCTGCATGGCAATTGTCAGTATGGAATATATTAGTTGAAGAAATGTTAAGTTATAGTAATGTTACTGGGCTCAATATGTCCTTGCCCCAGGATAGTGTGTAAGAATCTCCTGGAGTTCCTAAAACAGCATAAAACACAAACCTCCCTTCACTAGGTGATGGTTATCATACATTAGAGTACATTAGAGCTGACATTTAAAGTATTCAACAACTGGTATGGTAAGCTACTCACTAATCAGAATGAATGTTGACCTAGCTTGAACCAACACTGGCTGGAAACAACCAGTATCAGCCTGTATCCAGGACAACACCAATGAACAGATTTGCTAAATTTTTAATAAGGCAAATATAATAATTTACAATCCTCCAAATATAGTGAAATACAGTATTTGCAAGTTAACTGGAAAAAAAAGCACATAAAAATTCAAATAAGGACAACTCACCTCTACAGTTTGCCCAATATATAGAACTGAATTGACACCCGAAAGATGGAAAACACATTTTTTTGCAAGTGCTTTCTTCACTGCACCAAAAACACTGTATTTGGAAAGAAAAAACATAAAAGCAATGTCCTCATGACTCGAGCCAAAGGCAGGCACTTAACCAACTGAGCCACCCAGGTGTCCCAAGACCATATTTTTTTACTCTTGTCCCTTTCTTGCCCTGAGTCCCTTATTCCATAAAATTTTGCTAAAGAGCAATCATTCAAGAAATCACATATACCTGAATCCCTTTCTCAGGCTCTATGTTTAGAGAACTAAACTGGAGACATTATTTCATAAAGTAGTAATAACAACTTCAGTAGATAGGGTTTTCTGTGTGTGTGTGTGTGTGTGTGTGTGTGTCTCCCCACCCTCCCCCCTCAATACTCATTTCCATTCCTCTTTTCTATAGCACTCACACCTTCCTCTGGGGATTCCTCCTCTGTTACATGTGGGCTTGGTGGGGCTGTCAATCAGGCATGCCTCTTGCCCTTCTCCCTTCTGCTCATTGGTGTTCAGATAATCATGTGAAAAATAGGAAAAATGAATTCTAAGTCCCTTGTTGAAGTAAATAAAAGGAAGGTACAAAGGTGGAAACCATCGCAGGAAATAAGACTAGAATCCAGAAGAGTAATAATAATAATAATGATAATAATAATAATAATAAGGACAGAGTGGGAAAAATGTCACTTAGATAGGGCCTACCATGGGACAGGTACCATTCTAAGCCCTTTTATGTATTAACTAATTTCATCCTTATGATAACCCTGTGAGTTAAGAAAACTTATGTCCACTTTATAGATGGAGCCAATAAGGCACAGAACAGTCAAATGACTTACATAAGGTCACAAACCTAGGGAACGGAGGAGCTTGGATTCTAATCTAATCAGTCTGGTTCTGTGCTGGTAACCAATCTTATAAAACTGATCCCAGACCCCTTCAAATCACTTCTTGCTGAATATCCTGAGACCAGGAGAGATAATGACTCATTCCAAGTAAAGAACCACCCCTTAGTCACTGCCTGAGAGCAGGAGGTATATCAAAGGCCAGCTTTTCTCTCATGTTAACCAAGACCGGAAGTCAAATGGAGTCACTTAGGTTGAACGGGTCCTGTTCTCTTGGACTGTTGCTTAAAGACTAGAACTGCAAAGGCAAAGCCTAGATTCAGATTATAGCCCAGAGGCTTCTAACCTTGGTTAAGAGTTCTCAGAGTTTCTAGGAATCAAGTCCATGTTATCTAGCAGGTTTTCGTGAGAGATGAATTGTCAGAAAAACCTGAACTTGTCAGAAAGGACCTTGTGGTTACTCAGTGCTAAGCTGATCCCCAGGCCCCAGTAACCAAGTCCACATCAGATGAACTCCTAAAGCAGTGCAGTCCCCAAAAGAGAGATTCTTCCCTGTACCTCTCTCTGATAGAGGGTCTGAGGACAGTGGAACCGGGAGTTCCTTCACAGGTTGAGCCTAAGGCAACCAGAAGGGTGACCAATAACTCACTGCTTGGCCAGGGAAATCCAACAGAATATCCGCACATCATGCACACCACTCTGAGATTCCAGATGGAGCTGGAGGGCCATGACTAACAGTGACTTTGGGTAAGGACAATTTTAGTTGAGAGTTATTTGCATTATTTGCCTGGAGCATTTTTTAAAATGTAGAGATGGGGAAAATAGGACTTTCACATCCTGAAAAGTCAAAGGGTGAAATATAGTAGACTATCATAATTCTTTTTGTTTTTTGTTTTTCCTCTTTTGCTCAGCTTGTATCACCAGCCTTCTCCTTCTGGTAATTACACCGTATCTCGTTGGTGGCTCTCATCCTTCAGTTCTATGTGGTTCTGCCGCTGTTAATGAGCTTTGCTCCCTCACTTCTTTCTTACTGGAATCATCCAACCCAGTCAGTGGTACTCGGGGTAGCCCATCCCTCTGGCCCAGTAACTAGTGCTGGACTGAAGAGAAGACCCGAATAAAGCCAACTAGAATTTTTCTTGAAATTGTATACACATTAGAAGATACCTGTGGGGAGCCAGGCTCTTTCGAGCTATATGGAAAATGTCCACATTTGCCACAGAAGAAAAGGAGGCCAATACACAGAGGCAGGCAGAGCTGAGAGATGAAAAGAGAGGAAATGGGAAAAGCATCCTTGGAGATTTAGCCGTGTATGATGCCAAGGCCACTCCTGGACTTCCTACTTTTATGAGTCAATAAAAATCAGTTTGAGTTGGATTTCCGTTTTTTTTTTTTTTTTAAGATTTTATTTATTTATTTGACAGACAAAGATCACAAGCAGGCAAAGAGAGAGAGAGGAGAAAGCAGGCTCCCTGCCGAGCAGAGAGCCTGATGCGGGGCTCGATCCCAGGACCCTGAGATCATGACCTGAGCCGAAGGCAGAGGCTTTAACCCACTGAGCCACCCAGGTGCCCCTGGATTTCCGTTTATTAAATTAGTTGGAGTTGGGCTTCTATAACGTACCCCAAAAGGATTTGACTAACACCTTAACTAAGTCTAAGAAGTCTTCAAAGAGCAGAACTTCACATTATCCAGAGGAACAGCAAAATATAGTCAAATCCTTAAATCGGTAATGCATAATTTAAGACAAATTACATGGATTTTTTTCTTTGTAGCTAAGGAAAATGACCCACATAAATATGAAGCTATGCCAACCTGACTCTCAAGAGAGTGACAACTGAGAAGTCAGCTAAGAGACTTTAAAATGATGGTTAATATTGCCCCACGGGAAAGCTAGAGGATTCATTTTAAGGTAGAACTCTGCTCTAATAAGCATATATGGACATAAAAATTGACATTTTTATAAGCAAGTATCATTAAAATGAAAACAAATGCTGAAAGGGGAAGATACATAGTAATGTTAAGCAGTTTGTTAACATTTATAAACCAAACAATATTATACTTACCAAAAATATTAACTGTTATTGCTCAAAGGGAGATTTTAAAGTCATGGACATTGGGGAGATCAAAAGAGCATTTACTCATTATTTATGGGCAAATATCAAGGAAAGCAGAGGTTACACAGATATATAAAGCACTGTTTGTGCTTTTTAGAAAGTGACAATTTAATCAGCAGGTGCATATGTACACTTTACAAAAAAACAAAATCTCTAAGTGAAAGAATATTATAGTTTCAAAAAGAGTGGAACAGATACAAAATGTAATAGGAGTTCAGAAGAGAAAGTATTCATGTGTAGTTTCAATGACTAAATGAGGTGTCTTCCAGGGAGGAAGTAGAACTTGGTCTGAGCCTAAAAGAGAAGGTAAAATCTGCACAGGAAGGAACAGAGTCTTAGGCACAGCAGCTATCACAGGGTGAATGAACAGGTGGTAGGAGTAACAATCTGTCATGGTGGAAGTTTGTGGAATTACTTGGAAAAGTAAACTTCTCTCAGACTGTGATGGGATTTGAATGCCAGACTAAGGAGTCTGTGCTTTATCCTAACAGGGATTCAGTGGAATTATTATTTTTTTATTTTTTTAAAAGATTGTATTTATTTATTTGACAGAGAGACAGAGATCACAAGTAGGCAGAAAGGCAGGCAGATAGAGAAGAGGAAGCAGGCTCCCTGCTGAGCAGAGAGCCTGATGCAGGGGTCGATCCCAGGACCCTGAGATCATGATCTGAGCCAAAGGCAAAGGCTTAACCCACTGAGCCACCCAGGTGTCCCATCAGTGGAATTATTTTGAGCTAAAAGGTGATAGGATGAAAACAGTAATCAATGATCATGATTAAGGTATCAGGAGGGACTGTGGGGAAGGAAATCTAGGATTGTTCCAGTCAAAAGCAAAGAATGAGGACTGATAGGGCTTTATGAACTGTAGATAGAGAAAAAGTCAGAGAAAGGAGCCAAAGTCTTCTAAAATTATGGGTCTGGGAGAATGTCACCAGTAATAAAGAAAGAAGTAAATAAAACAAAGTTCTTTGGGGAAGGTAAGTGATAAATTTAGTTATACGAAATTTGAGCTTGAGATGATGAAAAATTCCAGGAAAAAATATCAGTCAAGCAATTTTGAATGTGACCTCAAGGCCTAGAGAGTCATTAGGTCTAAGGATATGAATTTGGGATTTATATGCAGCTACCAGCAGAGGCCATAAGACAGCACAGGGGTAGAAATACGGTATTTAAAAATGCACAGGGGTATGAGGACAGACCAGAAAGAGGAGCTGGTAAAAGAAATAGAGGTGAGAAAGAAACAAGAGAAGGTTTGCTTTTTCTTTATCCGTTTTGTCTGAACTGAGAAAGGAAGAAACCAATGCAAAGTAATAGATGGAATTTGTCACAGAGGAAACAAGGAAATGAGAAAGGTTCTGAGTTTGTGAATGTGCACTTTTCCAAGCATAATGCATGAATGGACTTAAAGACCAAGAAGTTAGCCTTGGAACTAAGAACTGACTCTTGAAGGTGGAAAAGAGCTTAACAGAAAAGACACTGAATTAGTTCAGAAAATGAGAGAACTTGAGCCTGACAGAGAGCCTTAAGCTTCTCAAAAAAAAAAAAAAAAATCATCTACCTCTAGATAGGTGGTCATACTAAGTCCAGGTAAGAGGAATAGTTGCCTTGGAGAATAATCCATGAAACCGGTTCTCTATATTTTGTTTTTCAGCTGAGAGACTCACAGGTGATAACCACGTGTTCATTGGCATATCCAGATTTGGATCCTGACCCTATCTATCTCCCCTACTCCAGGCCCTAATACATACACACACACACCATGCACCACACACAAGTTTTCAGAAAAAATAATATCAAGGTGGGCATCTTTGTAGGATGTGAGGAATGGGATTTATAGGTACATATTAGAAGGCATATAAGTAATGATCATTTCTTATGAATTGTGTAGTAAATAAGGTAGTCTGTGGAAGATTCCAAAAAACCCATTGGGTTTGCCATTACTTTGTTCCTTTCTATTCCTAGTGATAATCCATATCAAGATGCAATAAATGAGAAATATGTGATTAGGGGGAAAACCTAGAATCTATTCAATTGCAAAACTCAGTCTCCTAGTTAGCATTAGCAAAAAAAAGTTACTTATGACATGTTTTGACATTGTGACACCATGATTGAAAACTATCACTCCAAAGAGTTAACAGTGATTCATAATGATCCTCAACAGCAATGAAGGCCCAGGTGAGAGTTAGCACTAAGTTTCTTAGCATGGGTTTTGAAATTTTATTTCTTATGAAGAGAAGATAGCAATAAAGAAATAATGTTTTTCGTATGCTGTGTTTATGAGCTATGTGTTGGGTGGTAGTAATGTAAATGAGTTTCTTTTTACGGACTTGTTTTTGGGAAGAATGTTTTCTAACTCTTAAAAAGGTGAGTCATATACTATTAAATCACAAGGAAATGTTCCCAATAGAATCTGAGGAAGATTCCCTTATAGTTAAGAAAAATAAGCATATAATATATAGTCCAAACTGGAATATTTGGGGAATGAAAAGGAATCAGTATAATAATCTCACCAAGTCAGTGGTGGTGAATACCATCATAAAATAGTACAGTCCTAGGCATACCAGGCCATCTGTTCCAGTCCTTTATAGTGCAAGAAGAGCTCAAATGTTCTTGGTTGCTTCATGAATTGACACTTATAAATTCTGGCATTCCCTCTGGGAGGTGGCAAACATTGTAACTGAAAGTCTGGGAGAGGAGGGGATCTTTTTCCAAAAGATGACACCCTAATTCTGTGTTAACCATATGGAATTATCCTTTAGTTCTCCTCTATGAGGTATTGGGAATATATTAAAAATGACACTCAAAAAAAAAATAAATAAAAATGACACTCAAATAGTCATAAGCCCAGAATTGTCATAATGGCTGTATCTGTAAATATTTTAAGATAAAATTTGCTACTCTCATATTAGAGAGAATATTAAATATAATTTAATGACTTAAGTGCTAATTCAAAACAATAGTTATCAAAAACTGTCATGTGCTGGGAAACGTGTGAAGTTGTTAGAGATGCAAAGATGAATAAAACATACACTCTGTCCTCAGGGAACTGAAAATGGAGGAAGGTAAATAAGCAAACAATCTGTATGATAAGAGTTATGGTCCAAAATGTACATGTTCAAGATCTGAAACAGAAATAGAGGAGAATTGGAGGCCAGTATTCTTCTTCCTTTAAGAAGAAGGGAAGAATGCATAACGATGAGGAAGAATGACAGAAATTTTATCAGCATGGGGAGTAAAGTTTGCCCCGGGAGCCTCTATTTTTGTCTATAAAATTAGACAAAAACTCATAGTTGAGAATGAGTGAATGTGGGATAACATTGGGACATTAAGTATGGCAACAAAGTTTGGAATTGCTGCTGTGGGAAATTTAACGAAATATTGCTAACCAAAGGCAAGAAATGGGTAGTCTTGGTAGGTGAAGAGAAACTATGAATTTGTAGTTGCACTAAAGCAGATTTTGATGCAATATGCTCCAGAAAAAATGGGCTAATAATGTGTTGCAAATGAAAAGACAGATCAAAGGACCAATGAGGCCCAGGGAATGTAGATCCAACACAGCTAAAGATGAGAAGGCAAGGACATTAAAGTAGTGGTGATTTTTGCAACCTCTAGTGAAATACAAAACCGTGTATAGGCAAGGATCACCAAGGGCTGCTGACAACACGAAATGTTCAACAAACTTATTTGCTTACTAATGAAAGTCCCCAGCATGAGATATTCCTGCCAAAAAATAAAACTGAAGCTGATCAAGCCTCAATATCTAATTACCAGTTTACGAGAACAAAAAACAAGGGAAAGAGGAACATGACAGAGCACATTATGGAGCATGGGGTAGAGCAAAATCCAGACTGTGGGAAAAGCAATAAAACAAATAGTTCAGTTTCTATAACAAGTTACAGTAAAGAAAAAAAGAGGGAGAAGGGAGCATATAGATAAAAAGAGATTTAAAGGGTATATTAGCCAATTGCAGTGTATGGACTTTGTTCAAATGAACTTTAAAACATTAATGAAACTAGAGAAATGTGATTATTTCCTGGATGCTTGATGATATTAAGAAGTTGTTAATTTTTAGGTGTAATGATGGACTTCTAATATTTTAAAGGAGGGTATCTATTATATATATATACATATACAGCTGGAATGAGAAGGAGAAGGAGAAAGATAGAGGGAGAGAGTGGTAAATATTTACAAGTAAAATGATACAGTATCAAAGCCCTTATTTGTTTCAAAACAATCCATTTTGGCAGACAGAGAGCATATATGAAATAAGATAGGCCAAGATGGATCTTGCAGGCATATAATTCTATTATACCATTTTCTCTGCTTTCATGTTTGAAAATTTCCATTGTAACACACAAAGAAATGTGGAAGAATATTTCATTCAAGTGAACAGCCACGAGAATTCACAGGAAGGATGCTTGAAGGAGTCCATAGGAGAGGGCCAATAAGCTGAAGGAAAAATGAGAGATTAAAGGACTAAAGGGCAGTCTTACTGATGCCAAAAAGTACGTGTAAGGGGAATAAGAATTTAGGAGCTGCTGTAGATTGTGCAGGGTTCAGGGTGTGGCCACAGAAGTGACTTCTTAATGCAGAGCTGAGGAAGTCAGGAGCCTCAGGGACCAACTGTGTCCGGGCCTTTGCCAAGTTTGAAAATCACATAGGTTGGGACACCTGGGTGGCTCAGTGGGTTAAGCCTCTGCCTTCGGCTCGGGTCATGATCTCAGGGTCCTGAGATCAAGCCCCGAATCCGGCTCTCCGCTCGGCAGGGAGCCTGCTTCCCTCCCTCTCTCTCTGCCTTCCTCTCTGGCTGTTTGTGATCTCTCTCTCTCTCTCTCTCTCTCTCTGTCAAATAAATAAATAAATAATCTTAAAAAAAAAAAGTTTGACTGAAAATCACATAGGTTATAGCATGAATTGGGTGGAGACATCCATGAGCCAGGAACCCAGGTGCCCATCACATGAAGGAGTGGCCTTGATGAAGATAAGAAGGTGCACAGAATTGTGTGTCCACATCACTATGACAGATACTAGTTACTAGAGTATGCTCTTTTCTAATTCATGATTTCATGTCTCTTTGTCTTCGGTGTTAATTTTTTGGCTCTCCAATACCAGTTATGGTTGAATGGTTTGTTTGTTTTTTTAAATATTTTATTTATTTATTTGACAGAGAGAGATCACAAGTAGGCAGAGAGGCAGGCAGAGAGAGAGAGGGAGAAGCAGGCTCTCTGCTGAGCAGAGAGCCTGATGTGGGGCTTCATCCCAGGACCCTGAAATCATGACCTGAGCTGAAGGCAGAGGCTTAACCCACTGAGCCACTCAGGCGCCCCTGTTGAATGGTTTTGTAAGGGTTGCTGCAAAGCTCTCTGTAACATCATTTCCCTCATTTCTTATGGCATTTCTGCCTCCTTCCAAATCTGAAGTGAGTTTACGGCCATACCACCCTGAACACGCCCGATCTCGTCCAAATCTGAAGTGAACAATGATGTCAGCTACCTAATCATCAGAAAAGGAACCTAGCTACATTGTAGTTAGGGAACAAGGTGTCATCCTTTCTAGTGTTGGGGTAATAGAGTAGTAAGGAAATTTTCACTGCACCTCAAAAGGATTGACTTTCCTTGACTTACAAAAAATTCTTCCCAAAGTATAATTCTTTTCAAGCAAAATTTTTTGTTTTTGTTTTTGAGGCATAATTTTCTAGAAGTACATTTACAAATATAAATTATGTGACTTTATAACATTCCCAAGACAATTTTCTCATATAAAAGTTAACTTACTTTCTTATCTTCTGTGCATAATTGACAATTTCTCTTTACAGTACATGCTATAAAAAAAGTGCAAAAATGTAAATGCAAAGACCATTTACTGCTTAATTTTATATAAAAGTACATTTCATTTAGTCATTCCTGTTTAATGGCACACACATCCATACCCCAGTGTTTTATTTCATTATTTTCATATATCTAGACACTTTCCCCTTTGGTACTATTTTTTTTAATTTTTTTTTTTAATTTGACAGAAATCACAAGTAGGCAGAGAGGCAGGCAGAGAGAGAGAGAGAGAGGGGAGGAAGCAGGCTCCCTGCCAAGCAGAGAGCCCAATGCGGGGCTCGATCCCAGGACCCTGGGATCATGACCTGAGCCCAAGGCAGAGGCTTTAACCCACTGAGCCACCCAGGCGCCCCCTTTGGTACTATTTAAATCCTAACTCTCTTATTTCCCACTATTTCTTGGAAAAATATAAAATGGCATTATCCAACTTTGATTAGCCAAGTACGTTCTTAAAAATAACTTCCAGGGGTGCCTGGGTGGCTCAGTTGTTAAGCATCTGCCTTCTGCTTAGGTCATGATCCTGGGGTCCTGGGATTGAGCCCATCGGGCTCCCCGCTCCCTCTCCCACTCTCCCTGCTTGTGTTCCTTCTCCATCAAATAAAAAACAAAACAAAACAAAACAAAAACTTCCAAAAAACACTAAGGAAAAACAAATCAGCAATATCATTGTATATTTACAATATTATACTTTAAAAACCTCTTTTAGTAATTACTTTGTTATTCAAGATGGTTTTGTCAAGATATTCTTGGCTAATTAGTCCTTAGAGGCAGAGGGAGAGGGACAAGCAGGCTCCCCACCGAGTAGGGAGCTGGACAAGGCTCGATCCTGGGACACTGGGATCACCTGAGCCAAAGGCAGATGCTTAACAAACTGAGCCATGAAGGTGCCCCAGTCTTTTAAATATTAAAAAAAATTAATTCTCTATCTTGTTGTGCCACAAGCTTTAAAAACTTCTCCCAGGTGAGGATTTTCATTCATCCTATTTCATAAAAAAATAAAAAATATAATTTATATCCAAAAGTTCTAGAATAAAAGCTTTAAGTCTGGAAAAAAAAGGATTTTGATGGCTCTTTTTCTTACTCTAACATCTTGTAAAGTAAGTAGGGTCTGGAATTAATACTCTAGCTTTCATGTGATGCAATAACAATAAAGACACTCTATTATTTTGGAGGCCAGAGTTCATAAGCTGTATGGGAAAGGTCAGACCTTTCTATTTAATTTCAAATTGTTTGATTGGATACAGATCTGATTTGGCTGGGAGAAGACTTAGAGGAGTTTTTCAAATTAAGCCCTATTGAATATTACTTCTCCCTACCCAAAAGTATCATTTTGGAGCCTCCAAAGGGAAGTTGAGTAGAAGACAAGGTAAATGGGAAAGATGCTACTGCTCAGCTATGTTGGGGACAGTGGCTTTAGGCTTACTTCAGAAGGCAGGAGCAGAAGAAAAAAAGGCATGTGACTTAGCCACCATTCTCCAAATTCTACTTGTTTCCCACAGCTTTTTTTTTGCACAGCTAAAGTTTTTACATTGGAATAATGTTAGATTTACAGAAAAATTTCATAGCTTATACAGAAAGTTCCTATATACCTCTCACCTGTTTTCCCCTGTTGGCTAACATCTTACATTATCATGGTACATTTATCAAAACTAAGGAACCAACACCAATACACCCCTTTTAACTAAACTCCAGATTTTACTAGAATTTCATTGGTTTTTATACTAATGTACTTTTTCTGTTCCAAGATCCAGGATCCCACATTGCATCTGGTCACCATGTCTCCTTTAGTCTGTGACAGCGCCTCAGTCTTTCCTTGTTTTTCATGACCTTGATGGTTTTAAAGAGTATTGGCCAAATATTTTGTAGGATATCCTTCAATTTGGATTTGTCTGTTTCTCTCATGATTAGACTGAAGATATGAGTTTGGGGGAAGAATACTGCAGAGGTGAAGTTGCTACATCATGCCAGCAAGTACATGGTATCAACATGGTTTTCATTTACCTTTTTTATATTATATACATTAGAGAAAGTTGAAGACATAGGGCTGCTGCTAGATAGGGCATTTTTGTGTAAACTAGGAAAAGGTGAATCTCTGAAAGAACCAACTAGAAAAGTGCAAACCCTTTCTGAGCAGCAACAGCCAGGAATCAATCCACCTTCATGGGAAATATAAACCAGCCTTCACTCTCAGATTATGTGGAATCCTTACTAAGCAATTTCTAAACATACATGCTTATTTGAAAACAATTAGCCCCCATCTTCACAATCCTGAAAGGTGGTTATTGTTATCCCCACTTTATTGATGAAGAAACTGACCTCAGAAAAGTCAAGTAACACACTGAAGTTCACTTGCTAGTAACAACAGAGTGTGGATTTGAGCTATTTTGACCACCAGCAACTCTCCATTCTCCTGGGAAATATAACCCATCCTTCCTTGGCAGGATGCTCCTTCTTCAGCATTAGACACACGGTACAATTGGCAACTGCCCTCTCCTACAACAAACACCCTGGTCCCAGGCAGGCATGTAATGTTGTACACTTGAACCAAATGGGGCTAATCCCAGACCAAGCTCGCTGGTCTCCGTAGACCAGTGTCTACGTAGCAAGTCAGGCAAATGAAAGTCTTCCTCTGACAATTTACAAATTAAAAAGTGAGGGTTTAGAGGTGGCAGGGAGCCACTTTCTCTTTGGAAAATTGAGAAGATGGAGCTGACAATGACTATAGAAGAAGTCCTGAGGAGGAAGCTAATAGGAGTGAATGAAGTTGATAAGCAGAGAAAAGGAGAGAAAATGAAGGAGAAATATAGAGATGATGGTGATTCACTCATTTCTGAGGTCCCATGCATTTCTTTTGCTTCTTTTGCTTCACTTAGGTGAAACAAATTATGTTTTTCTTATATATGAAATCTTGGTTTCTCACACTGCATTTAAAAACATTTCAGTTAGTATAAAGTCCATAGCTTTGTTTCTTTTCACTAAGTCCTGACAAATATTCTTGGTGTGTTCAACATTAGCAAAAATAAATGGGTACCTGGAAGCCTTGCCTTATATTCAAATTATTTAGCCTTCAATGAATTTCCTTAGAGAAATCTGCCTTTTTATCTCATTCTGTTATCTTTACTTTGAGACTTGTTTCATTCATTCTATTTTTTTTTCAGATTTTATTTATTTGAGAGTAAGAAAGACAGTACAAGAGCACAAGAGCAAGAGTGTAAGAGCAGGGAGAAGCAGATTTCCCACTGAGCAGGGAGGCCAGATGTGGGGGCTCCATCCCAGGATGCTAGGATCATGACCTGAGCTGAAGGCAGATACTTAACTGACTGAGCCACACAGGTGCCCCTCAGTGAATCTGTTTCTTATTTGGTGGTTCTTTAGCTCGAGCACTTATGGGGAAATTTGCATTTGTTCCTTGAGTTATGTTTTATTCTAGGATACATAATTTCTTTTCTGCATGCTATCAAACTCCTTAATTTCATTATTTAGTTAGCTATGCAGTGCTTGCATAGTTGTTCTGTTGTCTATTTTCATCTTACTCATGTTTGGATTGCTGGGTTCAGAACTTCTATTGGTGATGACAGGATGAAGGTGACACCTTGACGACCTTACAACCATCCCTGAGATGTTTTTCTGAGAACCTACAGTTTTATGGTATTTTATGTTCTATTCATCCAGTTGTTCTCAGCAAGAACAACTTGGGAAGAACTCAGGTGAGTCTATGCCAGACTTCGTTAGAATATCTGGGCTCTACACTCTCTTTTGAGATTTTTGTCACTTTCCTCTTCCAGGATTCTAGCTAATTGGAGGCATTACCCATGTCCATAAAATGGACTACCGATCTGCCCCTAAATGGAGTTTGCAGCCCAAGAACCAACCTTTCCATCAGAGACAGATCCATTGTTCAGTTTTTCTTTTTCTCTTATTTCTCCTCTGTAACCACTTCCTCTGTTATTCTTCAGAATGGTAAAGAATAGGATACCCACTCAATGTGCACCTTTCTAATTCCAGGAGAATTAATGAAAATTCTTGGAATTTAGTTATTCACCAGTTACTTCTTCTTTTTTTTTTTTTTTAAAGATTTATTTATTTATTTATTAGAGAGAGAGAGATCACAGGCAGACAGAGTGGTAGACAGAAGCAGAGGGAGAAGCAGGCAAGGAGCCCGATGTGGGACTCGATCCCAGGACGCTGGGATCATGACCTGAGCTGAAGGCAGCCGCTTAACCAACTGAGCCACCCAGGCGTCCCTCACCAATTACTTCTAAAGGATGGTAGTGGTATTTGGAGCATTGTCATGTTATAATATTCTTTTCTGATGCAGAATCTTTCCTTTATTTTTTCCCTTGGTTGCTACTTGCTTTTTGACTATCCCCCTTTTGTTGTTTGGTTGCTTCTGGTGAAAGAACATCTCTACATGTGAATATATATATATATATGTATACACACACACACACACACACACACACACACACA
>RCUC01153052.1:0-38146 GCA_003697995.1 Taxidea taxus jeffersonii | reverse complement strand
ATAGTTTGACTTCTTCTTTGCCGATTTGGATGCCTTTAATTTCTTTTTGTTGTCTGATTGCTGAGGCTAGGACTTCTAGTACTATGTTGAATAGCAGTGGTGATAGCGGACATCCCTGCCATGTTCCTGACCTTAACGGAAAAGCTCTCGGTTTTTCTCCATTGAGAATGATACTTGCAGTGGGTTTTTCATAGATGGCTTTGATAATATGTGCCTTCTATCCCTACACTTTGAAGAGTTTTGATTAGGAAGGGATGTTGCACTTTGTCAAATGCTTTTTCAGCATCATTGAGAGTATCATATGGTTCTTGTTCTTTCTTTTGTTAATGTATTGTATCACATTGATTGATTTGTGGATGTTGAACCAACCTTGCTGCCCTAGAATAAATCCCACTTGGTCGTGGTGAATAATCCTTTTAATGTACTGTTGGATCCTATTGGCTAGTATTTTGGTGAGAACTTTCGCATCTGTGTTCATCAAAGATATTGGTCTGTAATTCTCTTTTTTGATGGAATCCTTGTCTGGTTTGGGGATCAAGGTGATGCTGGCCTCATAAAATGAGTTTGGAAGTTTTCCTTCCATTTCTATTTTTTGGAACAGTTTCAAGAGAATAGGAATTAATTCTTCTTTAAATGTTTGGTAGAATTCCCCTGGGAAGCCATCGGCCCTGGGCTTTTGTTTGTTTGGAGATTTTGGATGACTGTTTCAATCTCCTTACTGGTTATGGGCCTATTCAGGTTTTCTATTTCTTCCTGGTTCAGTTTTGGCAGTTTATATGTCTCTAGGAAAGCATCCATTTCTTCCAGATTGTCGAATTTGTTGGCATAGAGTTGTTCATAATATGTTCTTATGATTGTTTGTATTTCTTTGGTGTTGGTTGTTATCTCTCCTCTTTCATTCATGATTTTATTTATTTGGGTCCTTTCTCTTTTCTTTTGGATAGGTCTGGCCAGGGGTTTATCAATCTTATTAATTCTTTCAAAGAACCAGCTCCTAGTTTCATTGATTTGTTCTATTGTTTTTTTGGTTTCTATTTCATTGATTTCTGCTTTGATCTTTATTATTTCTCTTCTCCTGCTGGGTTTAGACTTTCTTTGTTGTTCTTTCTCGAGCTCCTTTAGGTGTAGGGTTAGGTTGTGTATTTGAGACCTTTCCTGTTTCTTGAGATAGGCTTGTATCGCTATATATTTTCCTCTCAGGACTGCCTTTGCTGTGTCCCACAGATTTTGGACCATTGTGTTTTCATTATCATTTGTTTCCAGGATTTTTTTCAATTCTTCTTTAATTTCCTGGTTGACCCATTCATTCTTTAGAAGGATGCTGTTGAGTCTCCATGTATTTGTGCTCTTTCCAAATTTCCTCTTGTGATTGAGTTCTAGCTTCAGGGCATTGTGGTCTGAAAATATGCAGGGAATGATCCCAATCTTTTGATACCGGTTGAGACCTGATTTATGACCCAGGGTGTGATCTATTCTGGAGAATGTTCCATGGGCACTAGAGAAGAACGTGTATTCTGTTGCTTTGGGGTAGAATGTTCTGAATATATCTGTGATGTCCATCTGGTCCAGTGTGTCATTTAAGACCTTTATTTCCTTGTTGATCTTTTGCTTGGATGATCTGTCCATTTCAGTGAGGGGTGTGTTAAAGTCTCCAACTATTATTGTATTCTTGTCAATGTGTTTCTTTGATTTTGTTATTAATTGGTTTATATAGTTGGCTGCTCCCATGTTAGGGGCATAGATATTTAAAATTGTTAGATCTTCTTGTTGGACAGACCCTTTGAGTATGATATAGTGTTCTTCCTCATCTCTTGTTATAGTCTTTGGCTTAAAATCTAATTGATCTGATATAAGGATTGCCACCCCAGCTTTCTTCTCATGTCCATTAGCCTGGTAAATTGTTTTCCACCCCCTCACTTTCAATCTGGAGGTGTCTTTGGGTCTAAAATGTGTTTCTTGTAGGCAGCATATTGATGGGTTTTGTTTTTTTATCCATTCTGAAACCCTGTGTCTTTTGATTGGGGCATTTAGCCCATTTACATTCAGGGTAACTATTGAGAGATATGAATTTAGTGCCATTGTATTGCCTTTAAGGTGACTGTTTCTGTATATTGTCTCTGTTACTTTCTGATAATACTTTTAGGGTGTCTCTTTGCTTAGAGGACCCCTTTCAATATTTCCTGTAGAGCTGGTTTGGTGTTTACAAACTCTTTCAGTTTTTGTTTGTCCTGGAAGCTTTTTATCTCTCCTTCTATTTTCAATGATAACCTAGCTGGATAAAGTATTCTTGGCTGCATGTTTTTCTCGTTTAGTGCTCTGAATATATCATGCCAGTTCTTTCTGGCCTGCCAGGTCTCTGTGGATAAGTCTGCTGCCAATCTAATATTTTTACCATTGTATGTTACAGACTTCTTGTCCCGTGCTGCTTTCAGGATTTTCTCTTTGTCACTAAGACTTGTAAATTTTACTATTAGATGGCGGGGTGTGGACCAATTCCTATTGATTTTGAGGGTTGTTCTCTGGGCCTCCTGGATTTTGATGCTTGTTCCCCTTGCTATATTAGGGAAATTCTCTACAATAATCATCTCCAGTATACCTTCTGCTCCTATTTCTCTTTCTTCTTCTTCTGGAATCCCAATTATTCTAATGTTGTTTCATCTTATGGTATCACTTATCTCTCAAATTCTCCCCTCATGGTCCAGTAGTTGTTTGTCTCTCTTTTGCTCAGCTTCTTTATTCTCTGTCATTTGGTCTTCTATATCACTAATTCTTTCTTCTGCCTCATTTATCCTAGCAGTAAGAGCCTCCATTTTTTATTGCACCTCATTAATAGCTTTTTTTATTTCAACTTGATTAGACTTTAGTTCTTTTATTTCTCCAGAAAGGGCTTTTATTTCTCCTGACAGGGTTTCTCTAATATCTTCCATGCCTTTTTTGAGCCCGGCTAGAACCTTGAGAATCGTCGTCCTGAATTCCAGATCTGACATATTACCAATGTCTGTATTGATTAGGTCCCTAGCCTTTGGTCCTGCCTCCTGTTCTTTTTTTTGTGGTGAGTTTTCCGCCTTGTCATTTTGTCCAGATAAGAATCCACTGTTCTCCTTGTTAAGTGAACTTGGTCTTGGCTGGGTTTCTTGTTGATCTTCTGGGGGAGGGGCCTGTTGTAGTGATTCTCAAGTGTCTCTGCCCCAGGCGGAGTTGCACCACCCTTACGAGGGGCCGGGCTAAGTAATCCTCTCAGGTTCGCTTTCGGGAGCTTTTGTTCCCTGAACATGCTTTCCGTAGAGTTCCGGAGGATGGGAATGACAATGGCGGCCTCCCAATCTCTGGTTCAGAGGAGCCGAGAGCTAGGGGCCCCAGTCTTCAGTGCGCCTTCAGAGAAAAGCATTTAATCACTCCCGTCTCCCCAGCCTCCATTCGTGCTCAGAGACCGTGCTCGGAGACCTCGCTCGGAGACCGCGCTCAGAGAAAATCGTGCGTCATCAGTCCCGTCTCACTGGCTTCTGGCTGTGCTCCGAGCTCACCCAGCCTGTGACCAAGCGTCTCTGTCTCTGGCAGAGTCCCACCTGGAGTCTCCGAACCCCGTAGATCCCTGAGCTCTCCCGGGTCGGAGTCTCCCCGGATCTTGTGGGGACCCCTCGCACAGAGCACCAGCCCGTGTCACAGACCACGGCTCTAGGAAACCTCGGCTCTGTGTCCGCAGCTGGCTTCCCTGCTCTAATATCTGTGAGCTCAGCGACACTCAGACACCCCCAATCCTTCTGTGACCCTGTGGGACCTGAGTCCACGCTCTCCCCGTGAGGTCTTCACCCCAGTTTAGCCTCTGGAGCGATGTCCCTCCCTGGAGCAGACTTTTAAAAGTCCTGAGTTTGTGCTCCGTTGTTCCGCCGCTTGCCGGGAGCCGGCCCCTCCCCCTGGGGTCTATCTTCCGGTCGCGTTGGATTCACTTCTCCGCTGGTCCTACCTTTCAAAAAGTGGTCGATTTTCTGTTCCTAGAATTGTTGTTTTTCTTCTCTTCGATCTCCTGTTGGATTCATAGGTGTTCAGAATGGTTTGATAGGCTATCTAGCTGATCTCCTGCTGCCTGATGTCGTCTCAGCCTGCTACTTCTCCGCCATCTTGACTCCTCCCCTAAATAAATAAAATCTAAAAAAAAAAAAAGAAAAAAGAAAAGATGCATGGTACATTGTGAAATGCTCAGGCTGTCTATAGCCGGTCTTGGAGTTTCCTCTGTGTCTGGACTTCATTCCACCTTGCTTGAAGCCTAACCAGGTTAGGCTCTTGTCCTGGCCTGCCTCAGTGATTCTGAGATTGCATTGCTTAGTTAGGTCTGTGCTATGCACATTTGGTGATTCTATTAGTGATGACTCTTTGGTTGCAAGTGACAGAAAACCAACTCAAATGGACCTGAGTCGGGGGGAAGGGGGGGAAAACAGCTATTTATTCACAAAACTGAGAGGTTTGAGGCTTAATCCTGGGTTAATCTCATCCCTCAGCTTTACTTTCACTTTTTTACTTCGTTCTCAAGCATGCTGTTCCCATGTGGTGGTGGAGGCATATGCCCGGTAGCCTCAGGCTTGAGTTCTACAAGCATGGCAACCTGTTTGGGAAGAAGAGAGCCTCTTTCCCAATAGTTCAAACTAAAGTCCCAAGATTGAATCCTATTGGACCACTATAGGTACCCCCTGCCTTTTGAAAGTTTGCATTATGCCACTTTGCTTTTTACAAAACACCTACCACACACCAAAAGAAATCAAGAGGAGTTTCGCTTTTATGAGAAAATGTGAAAAGTGAAACTAGTGTTCAATATTTGTTTTGCAGCAAGCCATTACAGAGACAGCACAAGCCCCAAGCAGCAAAGAGCTACACCACCAAGCTCCTTCCCTGGGAACTACACTCAATGTCCAGCTGCCACAGCCTTGAGCTCTGTCTGGGAGCCTCTGTGTTTTATCTTGGTTTATATTGTGTAGCTGTTAGCAAGATGTGTCCCAAGGTTTCAGAAAAGCCTAAGAGAGGTTATTTTGGGGGTCTGGGAAGGTTCAAAAAGGTTTCCATATAAATTTATGGTAATTGTGTTTTTTTGGTTTGTTTTTGTTTGTTTGTTTGTTTGTTCTGCTTTACCTCGTTTTGGCATAGAAATGTTTCATAGGAACACTCCACCTTTGGACAGTGGGGGAAACCTGTATTGGTCACCTGTCTTGTCTGAACCAATAACCGTGGCCTAGAAAATGGAATATGCTTTCTGACTAGAGATGAGTGATGTTTATTTATCTGAAGCAGATTTTAGGGTCATCTGCCCCTTTACCACATGTACTGAGTCATGTGTGTGAAAGAGAAACACACAGAGAGAACGCACACAGACACCCACACACACAGAGGAGAGAAATTCTTCTAAGAAATTTGCTTAAATTAAACATGTAAGTCTCCAGAGGAAAGTAAACTTATTGACCAGGTAAAGCAACCAGGAGACAGAGAGGAGTGTCAAGTGTCTAATAAAGTTGTCTCCTCACAGGTTGGCTTCAGTCCTGACAGACTTAAAGCTCCCTCTGGTACTTCTCTTCTTCCTCCTTTTAAATTGCTCTCTTCCTGGCTCTTTGATCTCTTCCTGCCTCTTTCCACATCTCCCTCCTCTACCTGTCAAGCTCCTGGAGAGAGACAGCCGCAGCAGGTGTCCCCACTTACTGGGCTGGTTTCTCCACAGGGCTTCTCCCTGTCCTTAGTGGACACCAAGACCTCCATGGAAATCTCTGGTATTAATCCGTGGAATGGTTTCCTGGTTTTCACCCACCCTCTGTCTAAGTCTCTGATACTACCTTTCTATCTCAGGGTCTTGGGACTACTTACGGACCCCGGCCTTAGAAACCTTTCCTTCACTCATCACTTTCTCCCAGTTACTATCTGAATGCTCTGTTGCCCTTGCAGAAAAGGTTTTCAAAGCAGTTATTTAGGGATGTCTGGGTGGCTCAGTCGATGAAGTGACTTCCTTCTGCTCAGGTCATGATCCCAGGGGCCTGGGGTGGAGCCTCATATCAGGCTCTTTGCTCAGCGGGGAGCCTGCTTCTCCCTCTGCCTGCCACTTGCCCTGTTTGTGTTCTCTCTTGCTCTCTCCGACAAGTAAATAAATGAAATCTTTTTTAAAAAGCAGTGATTCATAACTGCTATCACTTCTTTCTTACCTCCTATTTTCTCTTAAACCCGCAAGTGCTCAAAATTCCACCCCCACCACTCTACTGAAATGACTCTTGTCAAGGTTACTGATGAGTTGATGTTTCCTAAGCCAGGGTTTGCCTCTTCATGCCACCCAACCCAGTCTCTTCTTAAAATACCATTGATGATCGGAGGGATACATTGGACTCCTCCATCCTTCTTCAAACACTTTGACCTTATCTGCTATTTCCCTTTAGTCTGTTTCGCTGGAGTTTTGCACTGAAAGACTGCAGAGGTCGGTCCTTGACTGTCTTCTCTATGGAAGTGCATCTCCCTAGATGTCCTTATTACCAACTGTACGCTATGACTCCTGAATATCGATCTTAAACCTAGAATTCTTCCATGTATTCCACATTTGTATTTCTGAACACTGTGCTTGTATCTCCACATGGATGTCTAACAGCCACACCCTGACTTACTTCTGAGTCTTCTCACATTAGTAAAGGGCATGAATATTTACCAATTTATCCCAGTTCCAAATGTGAATATAATTCAATATTATTTTTCTTCTCCACCCTGTTTTTGATGCCTCCATGCACCAGCATGCTGTAACAAATATCTAAAAATGTGGAAGTGGCTTTAGAATTAAGTACTGGACAGAGCCTGGAGAAGTGTTGGGGTTTTTTTTTTTTCTTAAAATTTTTTTATTGTGGTAAAATCTGACATAAAATTTCCCATCTTAATGTTTTGTAAGTATACAGCTCCATGTTATTAAATACATTCATGTTATGGGACCATCACCAACATCCTTCTCTATAACTTTTTTCATTTTGTAAAACAGAAACTGTATACTCATTAAACAATAACTTCTCATTCCTCTCCTGCACCCCCAGTCCCTGATAACCACCATTCTACCTTCTGTCTCAAGGATCTTGATTATTCTGAGTACCTCCAATAAATAGGATCATACAGTATTTGTACTTTTTTTTTTCTTTTTGGTGACTGGATTATTTCACTTAGCATAATGTCCTCAAGGTTCATCCATGTTATAGCATGTGTCAGAATTTCCTTCCTCTTTTAAGGTTGAATAATATTTCATTGTATTTATGTATCATGTTTTGCTTATCAGTTGGATACTTAGGTTGTTTCCACATTTTAGCTGTTGTGAAAAATGCTGCGATGAACATGGGTGTACAAATATCTCTCCAAGACTTAGCTTTCAGTTCCTTCGGGAATATACCTAGAAGTAGAACTGCTGGATCATATGGTAATTCTATTTTTATTTTTTTGAGGAGCTGCCAAACTTTTCCACGGCAACTGCAATATCTTACATTTCTACAAATGGTACATGAGGGCTCTGATTTCTTCACATCCTCACCAATTTTTTTTTTTATAATAACCACCCTGTTGAGTGTGAGGTGGTATCTCACTGTAGTTTTGATTTGTATTTCCCTAATGATTAGTGATGTTGAGCATATTTTTATGTGCTTATTGGTCATTGGCGTAGGCTTCTTTTGGAGGAATGTTTGTTTAAATCCTTTGCTCATTTTTGAATTGTTTTGTTGTTATTGTTGTTGTTGAGTTTTAGGGGTCATCTATATGTTTTGGGTGTTAATCCCTAGTCAGATATATAATTTGCAAATATTTTCTCCCATTCTGTGGGTTGTCTTTTTCATCGGTTGACAGTGTCTTTTGAGGCACAATATTTTAAATTTTTCATAAAGTCCAATTTGTCTATTTTTCTTTTGTTTTCTGTGCCTTGGTATCATATCCAAATCTAATGTCGTGAAGCTCTGGTTCCATGTTTTCTTTCTTCTAAGAGTTTTATTTTTTAGGTCTTATGTCCATTTTGAATTAATTTTTGTATATAGTGTTAGGTAAGGGCTCAACTTCATTATTTTGCATGCGGACATCCAGTTTTCTCAGCACCATTTGTTGAAGAGACTTTTTTTCTCCATTTAATATTCTTGGTACCTTTGTCAAAAATCATTTGGCTGTATAAACAAGGGTCTCTTTCTGGGTTCTCTAATCTCTTCTATTGGTCTGCATGTCCTTTTTTATGCTAGTACCACACTCTTCTTTTTTTTTTTGAAAAATTTTTAAATGAAAAATACTTTATTTAAATTCAGTTTAATTCAACACATATTGTATTATTGGTAACCTGGGTAGAATTGAGTGATTTATCAGTTGCATATAACCAATGCTCATTTTATCAAGTGCCCTCCTTATTGCCCATCACCCAATTACCCCTTCCCCCCCCCAGCCCACCTATTCTCCAGCAGGGCAGTTTGTTCCCCAGAGTCCAGCATCTCTTATGGTTTGCCTCCCCATCTATTTTCATCTTATTTATTTTATTTTATTTTTCCCAATTATTGTAGTACTGAAGTAAGTTTTGAAATCCACATGCATGAGTCCTCCAAGCTTGTTCTCCTTTTTCGAGATTGTTTTGGGTATTTGGGGTTCCTTGAGATTGCATATAAATTTTAGGGTGGGTTTATACATTTCTGCAAAAAAAAGTCTTTGGGATTTTAATAGTGAATACACTGAATCTATGGACCACTTTGGGTACCATTAACAATTTAACAATATTAGATTGTCAATCCATGAACATAGGATGTGTTTCCATTTATTTATTTCTTCTTTTTTAAAAAATGAAGCATAATTAACATACAGTGTTATATTAGTTGGTCTACAACATAGTGATTCAACCTTTGTATATATTGCGAAATGTTCACCTCAATGAGCCTCAATGGGCCTGGTTACAATCTAACACCATACATAGTTAATATGATATTTTTGAGTATATTTCTCATGCTGTATGTTGTATCCTTATGACTTATTTATTTTTATTACTGGAAGTTTATAATTCTTGATCCCCTTCACCCATTTCACCCCCTTAACCTCCCTCCCTTCTGGTAACCACCAATATGTTCTATGTGTCTATGAGACTGGATTTTTTTTTTTTGCTTCTGTTTGTTTGTTTGTTTTTTTAGATTCCAAATATGATTGATATATGATGTTTGTCTTCACTTAGCATAATGCCCTCAAGGTCCAACCATGTTGTTGCAAATAGCAAGATTTCATTCTTTTATATAGTTCATATAGTTCAGTAATATCCCATTGTGTGTGTGTGTGTGTGTGTGTATCACATCACATCTTTCTTACCCATTTATCTATCAATGGACACTTGGATTGTTTCCATTATCTTGGCTATTGTACATAATGATGCAATGAACATAGGAATGCATGTATCTTTTCAAATCTGTGTTTTCATATTTTTCAGACAGATACTCAGAAGTGGAATTGCTAGATCATATGCTAGTTCTAGTTTTCATTTTTTGAGAAATCTCCATACTGTTTCCCATTGTCGTACCAATTTACATTCCCACTAACAATGCAAAGGGTTCTCTTTTCTCCACATCCTCTCCAACACTTGTTATTTCTTCTCTTGTTGCTAATAGCCATTCTGGCAGATGTAAGATGATATCTCATTATGGTTTTGATGTGAATTTCCCTGATAATTAGTAATGTTGGACAAATTTTCATGTGTTTGTTGGCCATCTGTATGTCTTCTGTGGAAAAAAGTTTATTCAGAAACTTTGCCCATTTTTAAATTGGATTATTTCATTTTTTGTTTTGAGTTGTGTGAGTTCTTTATATATTTTAGATAAGCCCTTACTGGATATATCATTTACAAATATCTTCTCCCATTTAGCGGGTTGCCTCTTTGTTTTGTTGATGGTTTCATTCATTCTGCAGAAGATCCTTAGTTTGATTTAGTCCCATTTGTTTATTTTTGTTTTTGTTGCTCTTTCTGTTGGAGTCAGATAAACAAACAAACCCACACATTGCCAAGACCAATGTCAAAGTCCTTAATGTTTATATTTTCTTTTATGAGTTTTATGGTTTCAGTTGTTACATTCATGTATTTAATACATTTTGAGTACATTTTTGTATGTGGTTTAAGATACTGATCCAGTTTCATTCTTCTGTATGTAACTGTCCAGTTTTCCTAAGATCATTTAAAGAGATTATCCTTTCTCCATTGTATATTCTTGCCTCCTTTGTCAAATTAATTGACTGTATATGTGTGGGCTTATTCTGCACTCTCTATCCTATTCCTTGGATCTATGTGTCTCTTATGGCAACACAGTATTGTTTAGATTACTATAGCTTTGTAGGATAGTTTGAAATTGGGAAGCATGATACTTCTGACTTTGTCCTTTTTCAAGATTGTTTTGGCTGTTAGCCTTCTTTGGTTCCATATAAATTTTAGGATTGTTTGCTCTAGCTCTGTGGAAAATGCCGTTGATATTTTGAAAGGGTTTGCATTGAATCTGTAAGTGGCTTTGAGTAGTTTGGACATTTTAATGGTATTAATTCTTCCAATCCATGAGCACAGAATATCTTTCCATTTATTTGTGTCTTCAGTTTCTTTCATCAATGTCTTACTGTTTTTAATGAGCAAACTTTAGCCTTCTTGGTTAAACTTATTCCTAGGTATTTTATTCTTTTTAATGAAAATAATACTTGATTATTTTCTTGATTTCTCTTTAGGATAATTTGTTGTTGGTGTACAGAAATACAACTGATTTTTTAATGTTAATTTTGTATCCTGCAACTTTACTGAATTCATTTATTAATTCTAACAGTTTTTTATTTGTGTGGAGTCTTCAAGGTTTTCTCTCTATATATCATGTCATCTTCAAATAGTGTCAGTTTTACCTCTTCCTTTCCAATTTGAATGCCTTTTATTTCTTTTTCTTGCCTAGTTATTCTGGCTAGAACTTCCAATACTAAGTTGAATAGAAATGCTGAAAGAAGATGTGGTATATATGTACAATGGAATACTATGTAACCATCAAAAAGTGAAATCTTGCCATTTGCAATGACATGGATGGAACTAGAGGGTATTATGCTGAGTGAAATAAGTCAATCAGAGAAAGACAGTTATTGTATGATTTCCCTGATATAAAGAATTTGAAGGTAGGGTGGGGGGGCTTGGGGGGTAGGGAAGGAAAAAAATGAAACAAGAAGGGATCGGGAGGGAGACAAACCATAAGGGACTCTTAATCTCATGAAACAAACTGAGGGTTGTTGGGCGGTGGGAGGCAGGGATAGGGTGGCTGGGTCATGGACATTGGGGAGGGCATGTGCTATGGTGAGTGCTATGAAATGTGTAAGCCTGATGATTCACAGACCTGTATCCCTGGGGTAAATAATACATTATATGTTAATAAAAAAAGAATAAAAGTGGTATGAATGGGCATCTTTGTCTTGTTCCTGATTAAGATGAACTTTCAGGAAAAGCTTTCAGTCTTTCACCATTGAGTATGATGTTCCCTGGGGGTTTTTCATAATGGCTTTTATTGTATTGTTTTTTTCTTTTTAAAAAAATATTTTATTGGGGCACCTGGGTGGCTCAGTGGGTTGAAGCCTCTGCTTTCGGCTCGGGTCATGATCCCAGGGTCCTGGGATCAAGTCCCGCATTGGGCTCTCTGCTCAGCAGGGAGCCTGCTTCCTCCTCTCTCTCTGCCTGCCTCTCTGCCTACTTGTGATCTCTGTCTGTCAAATAAATAAATAAAATTAAAAAAAAACTTTATTTATTTGAGAGAGAGAGAGAGAGAGAGAGCAGAATGAACAAGAGAGGGCATGAGCAGTGGGGAGGGGCAGAGGGAGAAGCAGGCTCTCTGCTCAGCAGGGAGCCTGATTATGGGGCTTGAACCAGGACACCAGGATCATGATAATCAGATGCTTAATCAACTGAGCCACCCAGATGCTTCTGTTTATTTATTTATCTTTGTATTCTTAATTTTTTTAGTGCATTTGCCATGAGCAGGTGTTGGATTTTGTCAGATGTTTTTTCTGCATTAATTATGATAAACATCTGTTCTTTTTGCTTCATTCTGTTAATATGGTATATTACACTGATTAATTTTTGTATGTTGAACTATCTTTGCACTCCAGGAGTAAATTCCACATGGTCATGGTGTATAGTCCTTTTAATATGTTGCTGAATTCAGTTTGCTAGTATTTTGTTTAGGATTATTAGATTACTATTTGTAAAGCATATTGGGTCTGTAGTTTTCTTTTCTTCTAGTGCCTTTGTATGGCTATGGTATTAATTAATGCTGGCCTTATCGACTGAGTTAGGAAGTGTTCCTTCCTCCTCATTTTTTTCAGAAAATTTTAGGGGAATTGGTATAAGTTCTTTAAGTGGTTGACAGAATCTTTAGTGAAGCCATCAAATCCAGGGCTTTTCTTTGTCATGAGATTTTTGATTACTGATTCAACCTCTTTACTGGTTATAAGTCTACTCCGATTTTTTATTTCTTCATTATTTAGTCTTGGTGGATTTTGTGTTTCTAGGAATGTGTCCATCTCATCAGGTTATCCAAATTGTTGACATAGTATTCCAAATTGTTCATAGTATTCTCATAATCCTTTCTATTTCTGTAGAATTGGTAGTAATGTTCCCACTTTTACTTCTGAGTGTAGTAATTTGAGTCCTCTCTTTTGTTTTTAGTCTACTTACTTAAAGAGTTGTCAATTTTGTTGAACTTTTCAAAGAACCAATTTCGGATTTCATTGATTTTTCTGTATTGTTTTTCTATTTCTTAGTTCTTATCTCTGTTCTTATCTTATCTCTTATCTTAGTTTCTTAGTTCATTTATCTCTGCTCCAATCTACAATTTCCTTGCTTCTGATAGTTTTAAGTTTAGTTTGTTCTTCTTTTTCTAGTTCCCTACATTGTAAAGTTAGGCTGTTTATTTGAGACCTTTCCTATTTTTTAATGTAAGCATTTTTAGCTACACATTTCCCCCTTAGCAGCACTTTCGCTGTGTCTTATAAGCTTCGGCATGTTGTTTTCATTTTCATTGCTTCTAAGTATTTTCTAATTTCCCTTGTGATTTAGTCTTCGATTTATTGCATTACTAACATTTTTTGTGTTTAGTTGATTTTTTGGTAGTGAAATGCTTAAATTCTTTTCTCATTTCCTTTATGTATATTCTCTAGCTATTATTTTTGTGGTCATCATGGAGATTACATTTAACCTGCTACAGTTAAAACACTCTAATTTGAATTCATATCAGCTTAACTTCAATAAATTCTGCTCCTTTACAGCTTCATCCTCATCTCTCTCCATTGTGAATGTCACAAAATTCCATCTTTATACATTGTGTGCCTAAAAAATTACTAATAATTCTTTTAAATGCATTAGTCAAGTGTCTTAAAATATGTAGAAACAAGATTTGGTAGGTGCAAACCAAAGTTACAATAGTACTAACTTTTAGATTAATAATTGTGTTTTTTTCTTTAAATGTATTAATCCCTTAAATCCTGCAGAAAACAAAAAGAGCAGTTACAGAGCATTCTTACAATAACACTAGCTTTTATAAGCCTATGTATTTACCTTTACTGGTATTTTTGTTTCTCCATAAAGCTTCTGGTTACTGTCTAGTGTTCTTCCATTGCACCTTGCAAAACTTCCTTATGGTTTCCTACAGGGCAAGTCTTGTGGTGACAAACTCTCTCAGCTTTTGTTTTTCTGGGAATGACTTAATTTCCTCCTCACTTTTGAAGGACGATTTTGCTGGATATAAGATTCTTGTTTGACAGTTTTTTTTCTTTTAGTACTTTAAATATATCTGTTCACTGTCTTCTGGCCTCCAAAATTTCTGATGAGAAATCTGTTGACTTTCTTATTGAATATCTCTTATATGTGATGAAACTCTTCTTTTTTGCTGCTTTCAAGATTCTCAGTTTGTCTGGCCGTGGGGTCGTGGGATTGAGTCCCGCATCAGGCTTCCTGCTCAGTGGGGAGTCTGTTTCTCCTCTGACCCTCTCCCCTCTCATGCTCTCTCTCTCACACTCTCTCTCAGGTAAATAAATAAAATCTTTTTTTTTTTTTAAAGATTTTGTTTATTCATTTGACAGACAGAGACCACAAGTAGGCAGAGAAGGAGGCAGAGAAAGAGGAGGAAGTGGGCTCCCTGATGAGCGGGGGGCTGGGGGCTGGTGTGAGGCTCAATCCCAGGGCCCCGGGACCACAACCTGAGCCGAAAGCAGAGGCCTTGGCCCACTGAGCCACCCAGGCACCCTAATAAAGTCTTTTTGTAAAAAGTTATTCAGGGATGCCTGGGTGGCTCAGTTGGTTAAGCAGCTGCGTTTGGCTCAGGTCATGATCCCGCGGTCCTGGGATGGAGTCCCGGATCCGGCTCCTTGCTGGGCAGGGAGCCTGCTTCTCCCTCTGCCTCTGCCTGCCATTCTGACTGCCTGTGCTCAATCTCTCTGACAAATAAATAAATAAAATCTTTAAAATAAAATAAAAAGTTATTCAAATTGCAATATGGGATCCTGAACTGAATACCATATTAGAAGGTAAAAAGTGCTATAAGAGACATTATGAGAGCAATTGACAAATTGGATTATGAACTGTGGACTGGACAAAAATATTGTTTCATTGTTAAATTTCCTGAATTTGACAACTGTACTATGGCAAAGTAAAAGAGTATTATTTTTCTTAGGAAATACACAATAAAGTACTACGAGGTAAAAAAAAAAAAAGATTCTCAGTTTGTCTTTAGATAGAAAATTTGATGATAATGTGTCTCAGCATGGATTTCTTTGAGTCCGTCTTACTCAGAGTTTAGTGAACTCCTCAGATGTTTATGTTCATGGCTTTCCAGAATTTTGGAAGTTTTCAGCTATTATTTCTTCAAATATTCTCTCTGGCCCTTTTTCCTCTCCTCCTTCTGGGACTCTCACAGTGCATATGTTTGTTCATTTGGTGTGTTTTCATGGGTCCTTAGGTATTGTTCACCTTTTTCAATCTTTTTTCTATTTCTGAGACTTGATATTTTCCATTATTCTGTATTTCAGCTTGCTGATTCATCTTCCTGCTGAAATCTGCTTTTGAATCATGCTAGTGAATTTTGTATTTCAGTTATTGTACTTCTCAAGTCTAGAATTTCTTTTTTTGTTTCCTTTTAGATTTTGATTTCCATTTTTGTTCATAGAACATTTTCTTGACTTTCTCCATATCTTCCATTAGTTCTTTGAACATGTTTGTGACTGTTGCTTGAAAATCCTTGCCTAGGATACCTGCCATTAGGTCTTTTTCAGGGCCCCTTTTGAATGGGTCATACTTTTCTGTTTCTTTGTATGCCTTGTGATTTTTTATTGGAAACTGAGGATTTGAATATAATAATGTGGCACCTCTGTTTGAAATCAGAGTATTCCCTGTCCTCAGTTTGCTTTATTGGTTTTTATTTTTTATTTTTCCTGCTGTCAGTATGGGAAGGCTCAGCCTGGGGTATAAACTTAAGGTCTTCTTAGGTCTTTTTTGAACTTTTCCTTAGGCATGTGCAATCACTTTCTAATTTTTCCCATAAATACAGTTATTTTTGAATGTCCTAGTCTTTGATGGCTGGCTCTTAAATGGAAGAAAAGAGAAAAATAAAAAGAGGATAAGGTTATTAGCCTTTTAAGCCTCCTGGAATTCACTTCAACCAAATGGGGAGGGGCTTGCCACAATGCAGGAAGGTGCAAAAAATGATGGCCACCCTCCTTTGTCTGCACCTCTGTGATAAGAAGCAGTAATCAGGATTCAGAGTATAGATCCCCAATTTTTGGAAGACAGGATTTTTTTTAACCTATCCTAGCTCCCACAGGTTGGTTGTGAGCTGCTTTAGGGACATGTATACAGCTACCTAGCATGGGCTAGAGGTGGGTAATGGGTAGAGGCTACTGAGCTAATTGCTGAAAATGTCTGAAATTAACAGCAATTAACCATCTAAATCTTCCCCTGGGCGTTGCAAGCCTTCAGTAGACTCCAGAATTCCAACATAGTTACATCGGACAGATTCTGCCATTGCAATTGTCATCTAGGTGGGGAGACATATTTACTATTTTCCCAGGATCCTCTGAGGTTGGAAGAGTTTTGAGGTTCATGATAGAAAAATCTAGATCGTCTTGAAGAGACTGTTGCTAGAAATATATTTCTATAAAGTGGCTTAGACACAACCTGCTGTTTCTGGTGAGGTCTCAGATGGAAATGAGAAACAGGTTTTTGGGAACTGGAGGAGAGGTGATCTTTGGTATAAAGTATCTGAGAACTTGGCTGAATCATGTTCTTCTGCTTTGTGAAAATTAGAACTTGCAGGTGATGAACTTGGATATTAAGCTGAGGAGATTTTTAAGCAAAGTGTTGAAAGTATGACCTGGTTTCTCCTTGCTGCTTATAGGAAAATGTGAGAGAAAGGGAATAAATTGCAGAAGGAATTGTTAGCCAAAAATGAATGAGAATTTGAAGATCTGGAAAATCATCAGCCTATCCTTATTACAAAAAATGAGAATGCAGGCTCTGGAGAGAATAGGCATGTGACTGGACAACCACTGGCTAAAGAGATAATATGTGTGACTTGTAGATTCAATCAACCATCTCAGCCGAAATTAGGTTTCAGCTCAAATATCACCTTCTCAGAGAGGGCTTCCTGGACCACTAAGTATTTTCCACTTTATTTTACAGATGGGAAGAGAAAGATTCAGGAAATTAAACAATCTGTCTAAGGCCATGTTGCTGGAGAGTGCACTGGAACTTAGGATGAGAAGGCAGTGTTCTAGCCCCCTGGCTCCAGGCTTTCTCTACTTGAGTACACTGAGTAGAAATGTAAGAATTAGTTTCACTCAACCTGAGAAAGGAAGGTTTACTTAAGCTTCTTCTCTTGTCTGTCTCTCTCACTAGGGAAGGCTGCGCAACTCCGAGCCAAGCCAGGGGAATGCTGTTTGCATTCTTCCTCCATCCATCTTGGTTTGATTCTGATGTGACGAGCAGCTGGCTCTTCAAAGATTACCGCTCAGCTTGGGCAAGTGAGATGGAGAGCGCAGTGGAGCATTCTGAGTGTCAGCCAGACATTAAAAGAAGAAGAAAGAAAAAAACCAAAACAGCCTCTGAAGTGGAGGTGGCCAGCACCGTTCTCACTTTGTCATGAAGGTCACTCCAAAAGTGGCTTAGACACAACCTGCTTGACCACCTGAAAATCATCTTTCTCCCCAGGACACTGGCTGGTTTCCTTGTGCTTCTAACAGCAAAGCAGAGGACTCTCTCAACAACCTTCTGGTCACTCTGTGAAGCCTGGACCAAGCACAGGCTTGAGACCACTCTTCTGTTCCCCCTCTTCCACCTTTTGATTCCCCCTTTTTTGTAAAATGCCATCCAAATCCCACCCCCTCCAGAAAAAATTTCCCAATGTTTTGGCCTTCAGTTTGGGTTCTGATGAGATCTGTTTTCACACCCCATTTCCTGGTGTCACTGGCTTCACTCTATGCCTGGTGGGCTTCTGCACTGCCCAGTGCTAGAAACTGGCAGATTGTAGCAGGTCTTGGAGACACAGAGAGACAGAAGACAAATGGGCAAAGCTGTTGGGATTTTGTAGACAAGGATAAGAATGCACAAGTAAAAGAGCATTCTTCACTGGAGGGAAGATCCCTGGCTCTGGATAAAGGGCTCAAACTGGGGAGCCTGCCTGCTTTGATGTCCTAGATCCTATGTCAGTTCAGAGCTTGTCAGAAGTAGGAAAGCCACGGGGAGGTTTTATCCAGCACTTTCTCCCATCTTGAGTCACTGCTTTAGAATCAGCAGCCAGAAATGATGGAATTGTTCAATATCATGGATTCAGGGGCACTGATCTCTGCAATCATCTTTTGCCATGTTTTGGCTCATTTCTGGCCTTATTGGATGGAAAAAAAATGAAAGTCCTTTCCAAACACTGGTGAGACAAATTTAGTCCCACTGTGAAAGCACCTCCCGAGTTGCTCTGGCTCAGCTGCCCTGCCTGACTGCCCTGGGGGACCACAAAGAGACATGGCCTCAGTGCTAAGACTACTGAGCACATCTAAGACACAGGCTGCCATGAAAGAATTCACTCATTCATTTACTCACTCACTCATTCATTCATTTCTTTTCATTCTTTTTTTTTTTTTGAGCATCGTAATTTAATTTTATTTTTTTCAGTGTTCCAAGATTCATTGCTTATGCACCACACCCAGTGCTCCATTCAATACGTGCCCTCCTTAATACTCACCACCAGGCTCACCCATCCTCCCATCACCACCCCTCCCAAACAAAAGTTTGTTTCTCAGAGTCCACAGTCTCTCATGCTTCATCTGCCCCTCCAATTTTCCCCAATTCACGTTTCCTTTCCTCTCTTAATGTCCTCCATGTTATTCCTTATGCTCCACAAGTAAGTGAAACCATATGATAATTGACTCTCTCTGACGTACTTATTTCACTCAGCATAATCTCCTCCAGTCCCATCTGTGTTGATACAAAAGTTGTATTGATCCTTTCTGATGGAGGCATAATACTCCATTGTATATAGGGACCACATCTTCTTTTTTTTTTTTTTTTTAATGTGACATTTCTTCAGCAGACTTTATTTATTTTTTTTAAAAGATTTTATTTATTAATTTGACAGAGAAAGAGAGATCACAAGTAGGCAGAGTAGCAGGCAGAGAGAGAGAGGGGGAAGCAGGCTCCCCACTGAGCAGAGAGCCCGATGTGGGGCTCAATCCCAGGACCCTGAGATCATGACCCGAGCCGAAGGCAGAGGCTTAAACCACTGAGCCACCCAGGCGCCCCAGGACCACATCTTCTTTATCCATTTGTCTGTTGAAGGGCATTTTGGCTCTTTCCAAAGTTTGGTGACTGTGGCCATTGCTGCTATGAATATTGGGGTATAGGTGGCCTTTCTTTTCACTACATCTGTATCTTTGGGGTAAATACCCAGTAGTGCAATTGCAGGGTCATAGGGTTGCTCTGTTTTGAATTTCTTAAGGAATCTTCACTCTGTTTTCCAAAGTGGCTGCAACAACTTGCATTCCCACCAACAGTGTAAGAGGGTTCCCTTTCTCCATCCTCTCTAATGCTTGTTGTTTCCTGTCTTGTTAATTTTGGCCATTCTCACAGGTGTAATGTGGTATCTTTTTTTTTTTTTTTTGAAGATTTTATTTATTTATTTGACAGAGATCACAAGTAGGCAGAGAGGCAGGCAGAGAGAGATAGGAGGAAGCAAGCTTCCTGCTGAGTGGAGAACCCAATGCGGGGCTCAATCCCAGGATGCTGGGATCATGATCTGAGCCAAAAGCAGAGGCTTTAACCCACTGAGCCACCCAGGCACCCCTGTAATGTGGTATCTTGATGTGGTTTTGATTTGAGTTTCCCTGATGGCTAATGATGATGAACAATTTTTCATGTGTCTGTTAGTCATTTGTATGTGTTCTCTGGAGAAGTGTCTATTCATGTCTTCTGCCCATTTTTTGACATGATTATGTTTTTTGGGTGCTGAGTTTGAGGAGTTCTTTATAGATCTTGGCTATCAGCCCTTGGTCTGTAGTGTAGCTTGTGAATATTTTCTCCCATTCCGTGGGTTGCCTCTTTGTTTTGTTGACTGTTTCCTTTGCTGTGCAGAAGCTTTTGATCTTGATCAAGTCCCAGAAGTTCTTTTTCACTTTTGTTTCCTTTGCCTTTAGAGATGTGTCTTGAAAGAAGTTGCTGTGGCCAATGTCGAAGAGGTTACTGCCTATGTTCCTCTAGGATTTTGATAGATTCCTGCTTCTTGTTGAGGTCTTTCATCCATTTTGAGTTTATCTGTATATGGTGTGGGAGAATAGTCGAGTTTCATTCTTCTACACACAGCTGCCCACTTTTCCCAGCACCACTTATTGAAGAGACTGTCATTTTTCCACTGGATGTTTTTTCTTGCTTTGTTGAAGGTTATTTGACCATAGAGTTGAGGGTCCATATCTGGACTCTCTACTCTGTTCCATTTGTCCATGTGTCTGTTTTTATGCCAGTACCATGCTGTCTTGGTGACCACAGCTTTGTATTAAAACTTGAAGTCAGGCAATGTGATGCTCCCAGCTTTCTTTTCTTTTTCAACATTTCCTTAGCGATTTGGGGTCTTTTCTGGTTCCAAACAAATTTTAGGATTGTTTGCTCCAGCACTTTGAAAAATGCCAGTGGAATTTTGATGGTGATGGCATTGAAAGTGGAGATTGCTCTGAGCAGTTTAGACATTTTAACAATGTTTATTCTTCTGATCCATAAGCATGGAATGCTTTTCCATCTCATTCTTTTTTTAAGGGCCTGGTGGGCTTGATATCGATATGGGGATAACCAAAAAATATTTTCTTTATGCTTTTATGGGACTTGTTGATCAGTGGAGGAGATAGACAGTGATAAAATATATACACTTATCAGTGTTTTATTGGGAACTGGAAAATCCTTGTGAAGAATAGGATAGAGTCCTCTAAGTGCTCATTAACAAAAGATCCTTTCTGGAAGGAAAGAGGATGTTTGAAGGCTTTCCCTAGACAGTGAGGTTCAGGCTGACCATTGAAGTTAAGAGGGGCTGAGTGGAATAAGAGATGAGGGACAATATAGAGAAGAAGGATAAAGCATGTGCAAAGGCTCTGTGGTAGGAAAGAATTGGTACTTTCCAGAAACTAAAGGAAGACTGATGTGGCTGAAACACAGAATGAGATGAGTAATGGTACAATGGGGTTTGACTCTATAAGACCTGTCAATGGTGATTTCCTAGACACTGGAATTACATCCTGGGTAGGCAGATTGTGGACCTCCCATGTAACCACAGTCTCCATCATGGCAAATTAATACCCAATGGTGGTCATACTTGACTTACAACATTAACCTCAGCCCTGGTAAAACACAGGAATTATTACAATATGGAAGTCAAGATTGATTACAAGATGGAAATACCTTAGTATGCACCTCACCCACATTCTTATTGAGAGAATGAGCATAGAACAGATCATTTCTCAGCAGAGATGGATCTGGATGGGACTCCTTGTTTCATGTATTTTGCTTCTTCAAAAAGATTTTAAGTTGAATTCTGGAATTTTTGCATCCTCTACCAAAGACATAGGGGCATGCTGGATATCAGTAAATACTTAGATGATACCCTCATAGACTGAGAATCTCCCACCCCTGGTTCTTGTCACTTCCTGTATAGACCTTGGTAATATCTTCAGGCTGTGTGATGGGGGTCTGAAGGGATCTAAGGATACAGAAGACCCAGATCTAGAAGGTCATGAAGGCAGTTCCACTGCACCTACCCGGCATCTACCAGCTGCCTCCATGGACTCCTGCTGTTGCTCTCACTAAACTGCCCATGGTGTGTTTTTGTTTGGGGGGTGGTGTTTCTCCTCAATAGCCTCAGACACCCTCAGCCACTCTGCACAGCATCTCAGCTGTTTTAGGAGTCCCAAAGTAGAGTGCTATTTTTGCCCTACATTAGTTTCTCTCTGCTTTCTCTGTAATAGTTATGTCAGTAACCTGGAAATCACCATGGATTTTTCTTTTCCCCCCACTCAACTCCATAACCACTCCAACAACAAGTTCTGCCAGTTCTGCCACCTAAATACATTGTGGATCTGTCCCCTTCTTTCCATCCTCAAAGCCATAGGGTGGACTGCAGCAAGCCTCCTCCTGGGTTCCAGGCTGTAACCCCAGCTTGAATCCACTCTCAGCATGTAATATCACTCCTCTGCTTAAAATTTCTATAGCTCCTTATTTCATTTGGGATAATCTCCAAATTATTGTGGCTACCCCAATTCCTATCCTTGATTCACCCCATCCCCCTTCCAACCATAGTACTCTTCAACCACCCTGGCCATTGGAAAACTTTCCTTGCCTTATCTTTTTCCTCTCTCCTTCCTTCCCTCCCTCCCTCCCTCTCTTTCTTTCTCTCACTTTTCACTGAGGTGACACTTAATATGAGATCTACCCTTTTCATAAACTTTTAAGCACACCATATGGTATTGATATATAAGAACAAGGTTTTATGGCAGACTTTTAGAACTTACCCATCTTGCATAAACTGAAACTTCATACCCATTCTTGTCTCATCATTTTCATCCATGCAATTTCCTCTTTCTGCAATTGTTTTCCCTCCACTCTTAACCTGGTGATCCTTACACAGCCTTTACATCTTGGCTTATATAGCAATTCTTTAGAAAACCTCTCACTGACCTCCACCCACTTGATCCCCTGGCTTGTCCCCCACAGCCCTGACCACAAGATGTGAGATGCATTCATTTTCACGTTTTACTTGCTGCTTGCCCTACTAGACTCTAAGCTGCTCCATAAAAGTCTGCTTTGTTCACCTCTGTGTCTTTAGCACTGTGCTTTGCACATGGCAAACACTTAATACCTATTTGTTGAATGAATGAATAGTTCTTTCCATTGATAACTCATGAATCCCATGCCTGGATGTACTTGCACCCTCTGCTTCTGGTGGTTTTTTTCTTCACAGTCTTTTGGGCAGATGCCCAGGCTCCCCCATAATTCCCACACTTACCTGTGTTCTTTTCCATGTCCCTGATGACCCATTTCTCTCTAGAAACAAGACAATTTATTTTTCTAATAAATGTTTCCCAAGAGGGTAGTGTGCAAAGTAAAACTGTGCTGAGGGGAAAGAACATAGGCTGGAAGGACGGAGCCTTCAGTTAGCAACTTGACAACTCATTTTATCTCTCAGAGCCTTATGTTCCCTACTTATCAATAAAAATATTTTCATTTTTAATCAATACATTCATTCTTCTATTCACTTTTGAAAAAGCTAATGCATGCACATGGTTTAAAAAGGCACAAAAGTGTATACAGCATAAAAAGTAAATCCACCTCCCAGAATAAATGGTAGTAGCCTCATATCAAGAGTGGGAGGCTGGTGTGTGGGGGCTGAGCTGGACAGGTGACGGGCATTAAGGAGGGCACTTGTTACGATGAGCACTGGGTGTTATATGTAAGTGATGAATCACTGAATTCTCCTGCTGAAACCAATACTGCACTGTGTGTTACCTAACTAGAATTTAAATTAAAATAAGAAAAAAAAAAAGACTTGATGGCCGGCAGAAATTAAGGTCTTTGGAGTACTTTTATTTTTTTAATTTTTGAAAAAGTATTTTATTTATTTATTTGACAGAGAGACAGCGAGAGAGGGAACACAAGCAGGGGGCGTGGGAGAGACAGAAGCAGGGTCCCTGCTGAGCAGGGAGCCCTGTCCTATGTGGGGCTCCATCCCAGGACCCTGGGATCATGACCTGAGCCGAAGGCAGACACTTAATGACTGAGTCACCCAGGTGCCCCTTTCAAGTACTTTTAAAATCTTCACAAGTAATATAAATTCCTTACAGGAAATATAGACATGTAATAATAGGTCAAAACCACCTAGAGAACACCACTGTTAAAATTTTCCTGCATATTTTCTAAGAATTTTTAGTATATTTTTATTTTTCAGAAACGGTTTCTAAAATATTTAATGAGTATATATAATATACCAAACCCCACGGTATCTGGTTTCATACACACGGTCTCATTTAATCCTCATTAAATTCCGTGAACAGAGCTTGCTGCTGCCCAATCCTGTGTTATCAGTGGAGTGAACCCCAGACTGGGGACATTCAGTCATCTAAGGACAGCAAGGGACTGTGCCAGAATCCACACAGCTGTGCTCCATTTCAGAACCACCGGGCCTCCCAAGCTGCCCTGAAGATTGTCCAGGGCCCCTTCTGGCCCCAGCTGAGGCCTTAGAGTGCTCTTCCCTGAACTTGTGGCCTGAAGGGTGGAGGGAATCACCAGGGGGGAATAACCCTCCCTTCCCTGTGTTCTGTGTGTGTGTTGGGTTGGTTTTGGGGATCAAAGACCCCCCTCACTCAGGGGGTTCTGGTAGAGGCTACACAGTGCTTTGGTGAGAGTTCTATTTTTAATCACTTTCCTGGGGGTCAGGACCTAGGCACTTAGCACAGGATCCAAGCTCACACCCCAGGCAGTACATTAAGATTTAATGGGCCTTCCTTATTTACACCTAAATGAGGTTTTTAATGGTTTAATTAGCAAAATATATCAGTTTGCTTCTTTAAACCTTGCCTCTCTGAGGTATCACTTTTTAGCCAGTGTTTAATAAAAGATGAAAACCTTCATTTCTCCCAGCTAAAGAGGACCATGACTGCCTCTGCCTTATTAGGTCAGACTTGGGGGTGCCTTGGAAAAGTCAAAATCAAAAAGTCAACTAATGGGGGCCCCTGGGTGGCTCAGTGGGTTCAAGCCTCTGCCTTCAGCTCAGGTCATGATCCCAGGGTCCTGGGATCGAGCCCCGCATTGGGCTCTCTGTTCAGCAGGGAGCCTGCTTCCTTCCTCTCTCTGCCTGCCTCTCTGCCTGCTTGTGATCCCTGTCTGTCAAATAAATAAATAAAATCGTAAAAAAAAAAAAAGTCAACCAATGACCATGTTTCCAACCTGGCCAAGGAGAGCATGGTTATCCAGGAGTTTCAGTTTTTCCACGCTCACTTGAATCCAGAGCAAATGGCTAAAATGAAGGCCTTGTAGATGACACCACAGTTCATGAGGGGCTTTTTCTTTAATTTGGAAAATTCTGTAGAAATTCAGACAAAGGGTAAACATGGAGAGTATTCATTCAGAACTGCCTGTGCTCACCCTGCTCAGATGTTCCATACAGCAATGCTCTGGGCAGTGTACAGGAAATATCTTCTTATTTTCTGGACTTACCCAGAATATTGGGGAAATTTTACTTCTAGTGACTTTAGGCATCCCAATACCTAATTACAATACCTGTTACAATGTTGCAAAAATTGCAACAACAGAAGTCTAAGACAAAAATTTACCACAATTTTATTACCTAATCAAATCAGTTTTTTTCCTTGTTACATTATGACACTTGTCCACATGGTTATTTAATTTGTAAATATTTGCAGTGATGTTATAGATAATATTTTGTATCTTATATTTTTGCTTATTATGATAAATTTTTCTAGTTTGTAATGAACCTTTTCCCTTTCTTTCTTATACCTTCTCTTATCTCCTTCCCTTCCCTTCCCTCCCCTCCATAAGGGAGGTAATCATTGCTAACTGCCCAGTGTCTGTGCTTCCAGGTTTTTCTCCAAGCCTGGACAGATAATTACAGACATATATACTCTTACTTGGGCTTTTTCTTTTTTTGCGTTTTTCCCCCAAGTTGGATTTTTACCATACAGATTTCTGTGTAGCTTGCTTTTCCCTCCACTTAATACATTTTGGACAATAGATATGGTTGTAACTTTAATGTTTAATTTTTTTGTCTTTTTTACATTTAAATTGTCTATCCATCTGGAGTTTCCTGTGGTAAATAGTGTCAGACAGAGGTGTCACTTTGTTTTCTTACAGGCATATAGTCCATCATGCCAATCATGCCAGCAGCCTTTATTAATCAGAACATTCCAATCATTCCCTCAGCTGTCTAATCCTGCTTGGGTATTTCTAAACAAAGTGCTTCACTTAGACCAGAGCCAGAGGTGAGAGTGCTCCCTGGTTTGCAGGCTCATCAGCCTCTGGAGTCCCAAACCCTGGGAGAGCATCTGGCCTTGCATCTTGCAGACGACCACACTGAAGCAGAGAGGCCAGGAGAACAGAGAGGTCAAAGTGGTATCTTAAGAAGAACCCAGGGCTTGGGGTCAGCCGGACCTGAGCATAAATTCCAGTTCTGAGGATTCTTAGCTCTGGGACTTTGGGTAAATTACTTAAGTTCCTGGAGACCTAATTTTCTCACCTGAGAAATGAATATTCTACTACCTCCCTGGCATGAGGACTAGAGGAGACATCTACACAATGCCTGACACACAGACAGCTCTTAATCAATGACCATAATTTTTAGAGCAGCCCCAGGACATACACCAGCTATTTTGATTTTTAGTCCAGTTGTCTTTCCTTTGGACCGATGTTCCCCCAAAATGTCATACAAGTGATTTCAGGAGGCATAGAGATGGATATTTTTATTTTCATGCAATTTATTTAATGCAGTTGTTTGGCAGTGACCTTCTATTAATGGTGAGTGATACTGTCTTTTCATTTCCTGGAGTATTATAAAGTTCATCTCCAAAAATAAGTGCATTGAGGTCAAAAGTTTGTTGATTTACAAAAATTATTAAGTGCATAATAACAGAGGTGGTACAGGAATATGGCAAATATTGTGCAGATGGTTTGTAAATGCCTGAGTTTTTTGCATACAGTACTTCTCCATGCCATCCTTTGTGATCAGGCAATGCCATCTCCAGAGAGGGGAAATCCAGTCTCAGCTGTGTAGGTAAGCACATCAGCACCTCCTGTCTGACTGTTTCTCCCTGGGGTCTGCCCTGCTCATCCTCACAAAATAGCAGACCTCCAGTGGCTTTTGTTCTTCTTGTTGAAAAGGAACAAAGAGCTCTCAGTTCCCCAGGCCCTGCTGTGCGTGTGTGTCCTGAGTAAGCCAGAAATTCCTTGAGGGCAGAGACCAGCCCCTTGTCTGTCTTTGTAGTGAGCTGGGTGCATAGTTGATTCTCAATTTATACTTATGGACCCACTGAGGGCTTTTTCCCTTCAAGTATCCTTTGGCTGTTTTGGGGGAAACTTAGTGTTTTATAGACTTCTGTCAACATTACAGAGTATTTACAATGGGAATGATAGAAATGGGGCATGCATGCCTTTGCCTTCCCTCCATCACTACCCCACAGCCATGGCAGATATTGCAAATTGATGACAGAAGCTTTTCTGACTGGGTCAGCCTCAGAACCTTTCCTAAAGCCTCCTTGAGTTAGTGGAGCTGACATGTGGCATGAAACCTTTTGGCCATCCCTGACCTACAGTGTGCTAGGGCAAGGATGTGGGGACCACAGCATAGTTTTTGACTTTGCTTACATGTCTAGGACACATAAGGGCCTTGAAGGGCACTCCCTTCTCTCATGACACTGTTCAAGGGGCATATTCAGTCCAGGACAGGAGGGGGTCTTAGAAAGGCAGCAGAGAGGCAAAGCCACATGCCAGGCTGTTGGCTTTCTCCCCATTTCATCACTCTGTGGGCGTCCAAAAGTGCCTCTGCCTGAGTATAGTCACAGCAGGGGAAGAGGTGTGTCTGTCTTGCTGGCTGGGACGCTGTCCCTACCCAGCACGGTGTAAACACTGTGTCAGCAAAACCTGCCAGACTGTTAATCTTGAGATAACAAATGGCAAATGATGAGGTGGGAGTCCAAGAACCCTTGAAACACCTCCGTGAGAGTTGTGAGGTGGTTGACAATTTACTTACTCTGGGAAGGAGCTGAGGCTGGATCTGGGGTGGCAGTGGGGTGGGGAGGAATCGGCATTCGTGGGGAGAAGCCCCACCTCTATTCAATTCTGTTTAGTTTGACAGCCATTTACTCAGCATGGACAGTGCCAAGTCTTGTCCTGGGCATGGTGGGGGGGGCACATTCAGTCATTCCGCAAAATTCTACTAAGCACCTACTATGTACCAAATAGTGTGTTGGCCACTTGATACAGAGAGGGACAAAAGAGCCAAGGACCTACTCTTTTTTATTTTATTTTATATTTTTAAATTTAAATATATAATGGAACCCCACCACCCTTTCCCAACACCCCTCCCCCCACCCCCCTCAGTTTGTTTTATGACATTAAGAGTCTCTTTTGGGTTGTCTCCCTCCTGATACCATCTTGTTTCATTTATTCTTTTCCTACCCCCTTAACCCGCACCCCCCATTGCATCTCCACTTCCTCATATCAGGGAGATCATATGATAGTTGTCTTTCTCCAACTGATTTATTTTGCTAAGCATAATACCCTCTAGTTCCATCCATGTTGTCGCAAATGGCAAGATTTCATTTCTTTTGATGGCTGCATAGTATTCCATTGTATATATATACCACCGCCTCTTCTTTATCCATTCATCTGTTGATGGACATCTAGGTTCTTTCCATAACTTGGCTATTGTGGACATTGCTACTATAAACATTCGGGTGCACGTGCCCCTTCGGATCACTACATTTGTATCTTTAGGGTAAATACCCAGTAGTGCAATTGCTGGGTCATAAGGTAGCTCTATTTTCAATTTTTTGAGGAACCTCCATGCTGTTTTCCAGAGTGGTTGCACCAGCTTGCATTCCCACCAACAGTGTAGGAGGGTTCCCCTTTCTCCACATCCTCGACAGCATCTGTCATTTCCTGACTTGTTCATTTTAGCCATTCAGACTGGTGTGAGGTGGTATCTCATTGTGGTTTTGATTTGTATTTCCCTGATGCCCAGGGATGTGGAGCACTTTTTCATGTGTCTGTTGGCCATCTGGATGTCGTCTTTGCAGAAATGTCTGTTCATGTCCTCTGCCCATTTCTTGATTGGATTATTTGTTCTTTGGGTGTTGAGTTTGCTAAGCTCTTTATAGATTTTGGATACTAGCCCTTTATCTGATATGTCATTTTCAAATATCTTCTCCCATTCTGTCAGTTGTCTTTTGGTTTTGTTGACTGTTTCCTTTGCTGTGCAAAAGCTTTTGATCTTGATGAAGTCCCAATAGTTCATTTTTTTCCCTTGCTTCCCTTGCCTTTGGCGTTGTTCCTAGGAAGAATTTGCTGCGGTTGAGGTCAAAGAAGTTGCTGCCTGTGTTCTCCTCAAGGATTTTGATGGGTTCCTTTCTCAGGTTGAGGTCCTTCATCCATTTTGAGTCTATTTTCTTGTGTGGTGTAAGAAAATGGTCCAATTTCATTTTTCTGCATGCGGTTGTCCAATTTTCCCAACACCATTTGTTGAAGAGGCTGTCTTTTTTCCATTGGATATTCTTTCCCGCTTTGTCGAAGATTAGTTGACCATAGAGTTGAGGGTCTATTTCTGGGCTCTCTATTCTGTTCCATTGATCTATGTGTCTGTTTTTTTGCCAGTACCATACTGTCTTGATGATGACAGCTTTGTAATAGAGCTTGAAGTCTGGAATTGTGATGCCATCAACTTCAGCTTTCTTTTTCAATATTCCTTTGGCTATTCGAGATATTTTCTGGTTCCATATAAATTTTAGGATTATTTGTTCCATTTCTTTGAAAAAATTGGATGGTATTTTGATAGGCATTGCAATAAATGTGTAGATAGCTTGGGGTAGCATAGACATTTTCATAATATTTATTCTTACAATCCATGAGCATGAAACATTTTTCCATTTCTTTGTGTCTTCCTCAATTTCTTTCATGAGTACTTTATAGTTTTCTGAGTATAGATTCTTTGCCTCTTTGGTTAGGTTTATTCCTAGGTATCTTATAGTTTTGGGTGTAATTGTAAATGGGATTGACTCCTTAATTTCTCTTTCTTCTGTCTTGTTGTTGCTGTAAAGAAATACAACTGATTTCTGTGCATTGATTTTATATCCTGACACTTTACTGAATTCCTGTACACGCTCCAGAAGTTTTGGAGTGGAGCCTTTTGGGTTTTCCACATATAGTATCATATCATCTGCAAAGAGTGATAGTTTGACTTCTTCTTTGCCAATTTAGATGCCTTTAATTTTTTTTTGTTGTCTGATTGCTGAGGCTAGGACTTCTAGTACTATGTTGAATAGCAGTGGTGATAGCGGACATCCCTGCCATGTTCCTGACCTTAATGGAAAAGCTCTCAGTTTTTCTCCATTGAGAATGATACTTGTCGTGGGTTTTTCATAGATGGCTTTGATAATATTGAGGTATGTGCCTTCTATCCCTACACTTTGAAGAGTTTTGATCAGGAAGGGATGCTGTACTTTGTCAAATGCTTTTTCTGCATCTATTGAGAGTATCTTATGGTTCTTGTTCTTTCTTTTGTTAATGTATTGTATCACATTGATTGATTTGTGGATGTTGAACCAACCTTGCTGCCCTGGAATAAATCCCACTTGGTCGTGGTGAATAATCCTTTTAATGTACTGTTGGATCCTATTGGCTAGTATTTTGGTGAGAATTTTCACATCTGTGTTCCTCAAGGATATTAGTCTGTAATTCTCTTTTTTGATGGGATCCTTGTCTGGTTTGGGGATCAAGGTGATGCTGGCCTCATAAAATGAATTTGGAAGTTTTCCTTCCATTTCTATTTTTTGGAACAGTTTCAAGAGAATAGGAATTAATTCTTCTTTAAATGTTTGGTAGAATTCCCCTGGGAAGCCATCGGCCCTGGGCTTTTGTTTGTTTGGAGATTTTTGATGACTGTTTCAATCTCCTTACTGGTTATGGGCCTATTCAGGTTTTCTATTTCTTCCTAGTTCGGTTTTGGCAGTTTATATGTCTCTAGGAAAGCATCCATTTCTTCCAGATTGTCAAATTTGTTGGCATAGAGTTGCTCATAATATGTTCTTATGATTGTTTGTATTTCTTTGGTGTTGGTTTTGATCTCTCCTCTTTCATTCATGATTTTATTTATTTGGGTCCTTTCTCTTTTCTTTTGGATAGGTCTGGCCAGGGGTTTATCAATCTTATTAATTCTTTCAAAGAACCAGCTCCTAGTTTCATTGATTTGTTCTATTGTTTTTTTGGTTTCTATTTCATTGATTTCTGCTTTGATCTTTATTATTTCTCTTCTCCTGCTGGGTTTAGACTTTCTTTGTTGTTCTTTCTCGAGCTCCTTTAGGTGTAGGGTTAGGTTGTGTATTTGAGACCTTTCCTGTTTCTTGAGATAGGCTTGTATCACTATATATTTTCCTCTCAGGACTGCCTTTGCTGTGTCCCACAGATTTTGGACCGTTGTGTTTTCATTATCTTCGTTTCCAGGATTTTTTTCAATTCTTCTTTAATTTCCTGGTTGACCCATTCATTCTTTAGAAGGATGCTGTTGAGTCTCCATGTATTTGTGCTCTTTCCAAATTTCCTCTTGTGATTGAGTTCTAGCTTCAGCGCATTGTGGTCTGAAAATATGCAGGGAATGATCCCAATCTTTTGATATTTGTTGAGACCTGGTTTATGATCCAGGTTGTGATCTATTCTGGAGAATGTTCCATGGGCACTAGAGAAGAATGTGTATTCTGTTGCTTTGGGATGGAATGTTCTGGATATATCTGTGATGTCTATCTGCTCCCGTGTGTCATTTAAGACCTTTATTTCCTTGTTGATCTTTTGCTTGGATGATCTGTCCATTTCAGTGAGGGGACTACATCTGTCATTTGTATGTTACATGTTACGTACATGTTACATGTATGTAACATAATGTTACAATTACACCCCAATAAAGTCCCCTACTATTATTGTATTATTGTGAATGTGTTTCTTTGATTTTGTTATTAATTGGTTTATATAGTTGGCTGTTCCCATGTTAAGGGCATAGATATTTAAAATTGTTAGATCTTCTTGTTGGACAGACCCTTTGAGTATGATATAGTGTCCTTCCTCATCTCTTATTATAGTCTTTGGCTTAAAATCTAATTGATCTGATATAAGGATTGCCACCCCAGCTTTCTTCTCATGTCCATTAGCATGGTAAATTTTTTTCCACCCCCTCACTTTCAATCTGGAGGTGACTTCGGTTCTAAAATGAGTTTCTTGCAGGCAGCATATTGATGGGTTTTGTTTTTTTTATCCATTCTGAAACCTTGAAGTCTTTTGATTGGGGCACTTAGCCCATTTACATTCAGGGTAACTATTGAGAGATATGAATTTAGTGCCATTGTATTACCTTTAAGGTGACTGTTACTGTATATTGTCTCTGTTCCTTTCTGATCTAATACTTTTAGAGTCTCTCTTTGCTTAGAGGACCCCTTTCAATATTTCCTGTAGAGCTGGTTTGGTGTTTGCAAATTCTTTCAGTTTTTGTTTATCCTGGAAGCTTTTTATCTCTCCTTCTATTTTCAATGATAACCTAGCTGCATATAGTATTCTTGGCTGCATGTTTTTCTCGTTTAGTGCTCTGAATATATCATGCCAGTTCTTTCTGGCCTGCCAGGTCTCTGTGGATAAGTCTGCTGCCAATCTAATATTTTTACCATTGTATGCTACAGACTTCTTGTCCCAGGCTGCTTTCAGGATTTTCTCTTTGTCACTAAAACTTGTAAATTTTACTAGTAGATGGCGGGGTGTGGACCGATTCCTATTGATTTTGAGGGGGATTCTCTGCACCTCCTGGATTTTGATGTTTGTTCCCTTTGCTATATTAGGGAAATTCTCTACAATAATTCTCTCCAATATACCTTCTGCTCCCTTCTTTCTTTCTTCTTCTTCTGGAATCCCAATTATTCTAATGTAGTTTCATCTTATGGTATCACTTATCTCTCAAATTCTCCCCTCGTGGTCCAGTAGTTGTTTGTCTCTCTTTTGCTCAGCTTCTTTATTCTCTGTCATTTGGTCTTCTATATCACTAATTCTTTCTTCTGCCTCATTTATCCTAGCAGTAAGAGCCTCCATTTTTTATTGCACCTCATTAATAGCTTTTTTTATTTCAACTTGATTAGACTTTAGTTCTTTTATTTCTCCAGAAAGGGCTTTTATTTCTCCTGGCAGGGTTTCTCTGATATCTTCTATGCCTTTTTCGAGCTCAGCTAGAACCTTGAGAATCATCATCCTGAATTCTAGGTCTGACATATTACCAATGTCTGTATTGATTAGGTCCCTAACCTTTGGTACTGCCTCCTGTTCTTTTTTTTGTGGTGAGTTTTTCTGCCTTGTCATTTTGTCCAGATAAGAATATATGAAGGAGCAAATAAAATACTAAAAGGGTGGCAAACACCCCAGGAAAATGTGCTTTAACCAAATCAGAAGAGACCCCAAATCATGGGGTTGGAGAAAGGGGGTAAAAAGAAGTTCTGAAAAGAGAAAACAAATTTTAAAAAGAACATAAATAAAGAAAAAATATTAAAAAAGAAAAAAATATATATATTAGACTGGTGACTAGAACAGGGTAATCCACTTAATTTTGGGAGTATTTTGGTCTCTTAGAAGAAACTACCTCCCAAAATTTTAAAGAATGAAAAACATACATAAGGGTAAACACAATGAAGGGTTGGAATATGACTATAAAGATGAAAAAAAATGTGTGTTTTTTTTTTAATTTCTAACAAAGGAGTTGATAAGGTAAGTTGGTAGGGAGAATAAAAAAAAAAAGTAAGTGGAGAGAACTTGCTTGGGCTGGAGACTAGATCAAGCCCGGTGCTAGATTTAGGGTGTATTTTGATCTATTAGAAGAAGTTGTACCCCAAATTTTTAGAAGAAAAAAACCCTATGTGTATACAAAGAATAAAGTTAGATACAATGAAGGATAAAATATGACTATAATAATAAAGGTTCAAAAAAGATTTTTTAAAGAAAATTATTAAGATAAACTAGTTAAAAAACGTTGAAAGAGGAAAGGGTAAAAGTTTAAAAAAATTAGCAGAGGAAAAAAAAATTAAAAAAATTAATTAACTTTGCAAGACTAAAGATTCATGGGAGAAAGCCATGAATTCCATGCTTTGCTTTCTCCTCCTCTGGAATTCCGCTGTTCTCCTTGGTAAGTGAACTTGGTCTTGGCTGGATTTCTTGTTGATCTTCTGGGGGAGGGGCCTGTTGTAGTGATTCTCAAGTGTCTCTGCCCCAGGCAGAATTGCACCCCCCTAACCAGGGGCCGGGCTAAGTAATCCTCTCAGGTTTGCTTTCGGGGGCTTTTGTTCCCTGAATGCTTTCCGTAGAGTTCCGGAGGACGGGAATGAAAATGGTGGCCTCCCAATCTCCGGCTCGGAGGAGCTGAGAGCTCGGGGCCCCACTCTTCAGTGCGCCTTCAGAGAAAAGCGCTTAATCACTCCCATCTCCCCCGCCTCCAGCCACGCTTGGAGAAAATGGCGCGCAATCAGTCCTGTGTCACTGGCCTCCGGCTGCGCTCCGAGGTCACCCAGCCTGTGACCAAGTGTCTCTGTCTCTGGCATAGAGTCCCACCTGGAGTCTCCGAACCCCGCAGATCCCTGGGCTCTCCCAGGTCGGGGTCTCCCCGGATCTTGTGGGGACCCCTCGCACAGAGCACCGGCCCGTGTCACGGATTACGGTTCAAGGTAACCCCGAGTTGAGAGCTCACTCCTCGGCTCTGTCTCCGCAGCCGGCTTCCCCGCTCTAATACCTGTGAGCTCTGTGACACTCAGACACCCCAAATCCTTCTGTGACCCCGTGGGACCTGAGGCCACGCTGTCCCCGTGAGGTCTTCACCCCGGTTTACCCTCTGGAGCGATGTCCCTCCGTGGAGCAGACTTTGAAAAGTCCTGAGTTTGTGTTCCTTTGCTCCGCCGCTTGCTGGGAGCCGGCCCCTCCCCCCATGGTCTATCTTCCCGTTGCATTGGATTCACTTCTCCCCTGGTCCTACCTTTCAGAAAGTGGTCGATTTTCTGTTTCTAGAATTGTTGCTCTTCTTCTCTTCTATCTCCTTTTGGATTTGTAGGTGTTCAGAATGGTTTGATAGGCTATCTAGCTGATCTCCTGCTGCCTGATGTTGTCTCAGCCTGCTACTTCTCTGCCATCTTGACTCCTTCTCCTCAAGGACCTACTCTTATGGTGCTTATATTCTCTTGGTAGGGAAATACAGATGCATACTGCAGCCGGCCCAACCAATGAGGTTTTATTTCAACAATAAACTGAAGATCTCAGTGACTTAACACAACAGAAGTTTATTTCTTGGTCACTCAAGCTTACTGCAGGTCCAGGTGACTCTGGCGGACCACTGTCCCCACTGTGTTGGTTGCTCTGATACTGTGGCATCTCCATGTCAACACAAGCTCCCTGGTGGTCACAGGAGAGAAAGAGAGATCACAGAGAATTGGGCTTGACCTCCTAATTGCTGTCACTTGGAAGTGACAGGTGTCACTGTCATTTGCATTTCCTTGGCAGAAGTGAGTCACATACCCACTCCTAACACCAGGAGCTGGGAAGTCTGGTCCTTCCATGTTTCAGGATGATGGAGGACCAGAAACACTGGTAAGCAGCAGAGGTGAATACCACAAATGAATATTTACAGGGTAAAGGAAAAGAACAGAATTCTGTAACAAAAATACCACAAGCTGGGGTGACTCAGGCAACACATATTCTTTTTCACAGTTCTCAAGGCTGGAAGTCCAAGATCAAGGTGTTAGAAAGTTTGATTTCATCTAGGGTTTCTCTCCTTGGTTAGCTTCTCACTGTGTCTTCTTCTCACTGTGTCACTTGTTTTATTATTTATTTTCATTTTTTTCTCTGCCCATGCTTCTCTGGTGTTTCTCTTCTTGTAAGGACACCAGTCACGTTGGATTAGGGCCCACCCTAAAGGCCTCATTTGAACTTAACCAAATTCTTTGAAGGCTCTCTCTTCAAATACAGTCACAGTCACACTCAAATACAAAATTTGAGGAAACACAGTTCAGCACATAACATAGTCTAACCAAAGGACTGAATCTTGATAAGAAGCTTAGGAACACGAGGAATGATGCAGAGCTGGAGGGTGAGAAGGAGTTAGCAAAAGGAAGAGTTGAGAAAGGGTATTCAGGGAAAAGGAATAGCAAGTGCAAAGGCCCTGTAACCTCGAGCTGATGCAAGGAGACCTCACAGTCAAAAGGGGAAGATGACCCTAGCATAAAATTATTTTACTTTCTTGGTGTGTGAGAATGGAGCAGAGAGAGCAGTGCTGAAGTTCGGGCGGTGGGGACGGTTGGTTGAGAAGGTGCTTGAGCTTGATCTCGAAGAAGGAAGCTTCTTCTGGTGAGTCAGTTGAGGTGGAATCTTCCCAGGCAGAAGGATCATCAACAAGAGAGAAATGGTCTGAAAAGTTTGAGTCCCCACAGCAGGCGGGGGCTCCCTGGAGGGAAAATTACAAAGTGAGAGGAAGGCAGATCAGGCTGCAGGTGTAAGTAGCCCCTGAAGATTTGGTATGGATGGTGGGATGGCCACTGTTAGATACCACACACTCTGACCTCCCTCCGGGAGCTGGGATACTTACCCAGCACACAGGGGCAATGGAATGAGAGCCACATCGGGGAGGGAAAGCTGAGGAGAGATTAATGGTAGCAGGCAGTGGGTGAAAAGCCTTCTTTGACTTGTTGGTTTGGGCTGAACAATGGGTATGAGTACAAGTCAACCAGTAGAGATGGAGGCTCCCCGTGGGTGTGCAGTGTGAGCACATGGGATTCTTGGAACATGGCCCCCTTGAATGCAGCACCTGTTAGGGAGATCTCTGCAAGGGGATCACGGTATTTGCCTGAGTGCCAGGCTCAGCTGAAAGCAAAATCAGACTTGGATCTGGGGTCCTGAGCCCCAAAAAGGAGTCAAAACAAAAGATGATCATACATTTCCTGCTTCTCTATTCTGCTCTGAGACTGGGTTAACTTATAGCTAAACTCTAGTGTAAGATTTCCTTTTCCAAGGCTCCTTCCATCCAGTGTACATTTCTCCTATTTTGAGGCCAGGACCAGGGCTAACATATATTGAGGATTTACTGTGATCCAGATATTATTTTAAATGTATTAAGGAGGGCACATATTGCATGGAACACTGGGTGTGGTGCATAAACAATGAATCTTGGGAAAAATTAAAATTAAATTAAAAATGTATTGCACATATCAACCCATATGCTGCTTGTGAAAACCCTAAGAAGTCAGGGATTCTAATTCTCTTTATATATATTTTACATGTGATGAACCTGAGGCACAGAGAGGTTAAGTTACTTGCCCAAGAACACCCAGCTAGTGAGTGGCAGGAGCGAGGTATGAGCCCACACGGTCTGGCTCTAGATTCTCTGGAGCTATGTTGGAGCTGTAGTCTTCTGTTGGGGTTAGGGAGGAGTCTGGCCTGGCAGTTCTTGAGGGTGCAAAGAAGCCCACACAATGCATTGTTCTGTCTCCTGCTGCCTCAGAGTCAGCAAAGGACTAGTCTTAACTGCTGTGCTGTGATACGTTGAGCCCCCTTGCTGCAAATGGTGCATTGCTTCTTCGCTCAGGGGAAAATAAGATTCCGGTAGCAAGGCCAATGTGTGTGTGTGTGAGTTTCCCTATACCAGGAAATTCTCCAACACCAGCTGAGGGTCCTGTGACTCAACCCCATTCTCCCTGGAGATGGCATCAGATCCAGCAGGCCAAGGGCCCAGTCCACAAGACCTCCCTCCTCTCCAAATGCCAATTCCAAGGCCAGGTTAACCTGTGCTTCTGACCAACTGGCTATAAGTCAGAGGGGCCACAACCCTCTCCTTGGGTTGGATTAATTTGCTCGAGTGGCTCCCAGAACTCAGAGGAACATTTTACTTACTAGATTACCAGTTTATTATAAAAGGATATAACTCAGGGCCAGCCAGATGGAAGCGACCCACAGGGCAAGGTTTGTGGGAAGGGGAGCAGAGCTTCCCCACCCTCTCCAGGTACAATCACTCTCCCTGAACATCCATGTGTTCACCAGCCTGGAAGCTCTCCAAACTTCGTCCGTGTGGGGTTTTTATGGAGGTTGCATTACACAGGCATGGTTCATTAAATCATTGACCACTGCTGAATGAACTCCGTCTCCAGCCCCTCTTCCCTCCCCTGAGCTCAGTGGGGCAGGACTAAAGGTTCCAACCCGCTAATCACGTGGTTGGTCCACTGGCAACAGGCCCCCAGCCTTTGGTGCTTCCAAAAATCACCTTATTAACATAAGGAAAGACACCTTTACTACTCTCCATGCCTAGGAAATTCCAAGGGTTTTAGGAGTTCTGTGCCAGAAACTGGGACAGAAATATTTCTTACTATAAATCACAGTACACAAGTGTGCTCCCTGGGAAAGGGCTTCATTTTCCCTTCGTTATGGGCAGTTAATATTTAAGACCAAGCTCTACCCCCTGCTCCGGGGCCCATGTTACCCTGAGGCCAGCCCTGGGCAGCTTTCCCTGGGTCTGCACCTTGGCCTTGTTGGGGGACGAGGGTGCTCAGAGGCATGGCGCTGCGAAGGGCTTTGATGGGAAGGTAACAGGGCGCCTCTACAGCCTAGTGTCCACGGAGGAAGAGCATCTTGAACCCAGACCTTGAAGAACTTATGTAGAAAAGAAAACTGCAAGTCAGAGTGAAAGTTGGGTTCAGGGCACACGACGTACAGCTTTTAGTAGAGGGTGTGAGGCATGCATTTGATGAATATGCATTGGGCGTCTGTTGCATGCGTCGGGGCACTGTACTGCGTCCCTCGGGGACACAGCAGTTTCCAAGACAGGGCTTGTGTTCCAGTATGGAAGAC
>ML107447.1:15923-66144 GCA_003697995.1 Taxidea taxus jeffersonii | reverse complement strand
TATCCTAAAGATACAAACGTAGTGATCCAAAGGGGCACGTGTACCCGAATGTTTATAGCAGCAATGTCCACAATAGCCAAGTTATGGAAAGAACCTAGATGTCCATCAACAGATGAATGGATAAAGAAGAGGTGGTATATATATATGATGGAATACTATGCAGCCATCAAAAGAAATGAAATCTTACCATTTGCGACGACATGGATGGAACTAGAGCGTATTATGCTTAGCGATATAAGTCAACTGGAGAAAGAGAACTACCACATGATCTCCCTGATATGAGGAAGTGGAGATGCAACGGGGGTGGGAGTTAAGGTGGTAGGAAAAGGAAAAATGAAACAAGATGGGATCGTGAGGGAGACAAACCAAAAGAGACTCTTAATGTCATAAAACAAACTGAGGGGGGAAGAGGGGTTGGGAGAGGGTGGTGGGGTTACATTATATGTTTAAATAAAGCTTAAATAAAGTTTAAAAAAATGCAAAAATGCAAAAAATTCCAAAAAAAAAAAAAAGAAAGACTCTTAACTACAGAGAACATGCAGAATGTTACAAGAGAAGAGATGGGGGGAGGGGGAAAGAGATGAAGGGGATTAAGAGTACACCTACCAAGATGAGCACTGAGAACGTATAGAATTGTTGAATCATTATATTGTACACCTGGAACTAATATAACACTGTATGTTCATTATTCTTGAATGAGAAAAATATTTTTTGAAGAGACAGATAAGAAAAGACATGGACTAGGGTGGTTTGGGGAGATGCTGGGAATGTAAAGCGAGAAATGGCTTCCTGATAATATTCCTCAGAGTCCCAGTTCAGAACAGGGAATCTTCACCTCACTCTGGATGTAGAAACAGGGACAGGACATTGCGGAACTGGACAACCATAAATCCAGCCAGCCAGCTCTGCCTCCCTTGGTTCACTCTAAATGCCACTTTTATAGCCCGATTCAGACTTGTTAATTTTCTACATACAGTATCACTGAGTTCCAGATCCTTTACCTTTCAGCCCATTCCTGCTGTTTCAGTGTCACTCACCCTCCCTGGGGGAAGGAGGATGTTCCTCTTCTCAATGGGAACACATCACTTTGCTTCTGTGGGTTTTCCTCATTTCTTTTCCTTCAGTCAGGGAGATAGATCTGACCTAAGGACTTTGGTCTGTTAAAGCATCTCTCACTTGATGAGCTTAGACTAAAAAAAGAAGATGAAAATCAATTAACCAAAGAAACAGAAGTCAAGAATGAAAGAACAGAAAATAGAAGCGGGGGTGGGGAGAGGGGAAATCAACCTGGGTTGAGCACAAAATATTGATATTTTGGGTGCCCAAGCTTGCACCTTGTCTCCGGCCTACCCAGCCTCATGGACTCACATCACCAGTAAGTTCTATTATAAAAAGAAAAGGGACCATGTGCTCACAACTTCGCTCTGCCTTGAGATCCAAGCTTATCCCCAAAGGGAGAAGACCACATCATCTGCTTACATTAAGAATGCTGACGGGGCACCTGGGTGGCTCAGTGGATTAAAGCCTCTGCCTTCTGCTCGGGTCATGATCCCGGGGTCCTGGGATTGAGCCCTACATGGGCTCTCTGCTCGGCAGGGGGCCTGCTTCCCTTCCTCTCTCCCTGCCTGCCTCTCTGCCTACTTGTGATCTCTCTCTGTCAAATAAATAAATAAAATTAAAAAAAAAAATAGAACGCTGACAACAAAATCCAAGGGCAGAGGCAAGAACGTTAATGGGGGAGGCCGCCAACAGAGTAAATTCTGTGTCCCCTCTGAGGACAACCAGCCTGACCCACATGGGGCTGAAGCAGGAGATGAAGGAAACCCATCGTGAACTGCACAGGTGGTGGACAGAACCAGAGAGGACATAGAAGACGAGCTCCAGGGACTGACTCCCTCGGGGGTGGGTGGGAAAGCCAGGGGTTTATAACCATCAAAGGGATCAAAAGCTAAAAATATGGGTTATAACCATCCATGTGACCCCTTTTAAAACTCCAGGCTAGTGTGGCCTGAGAAAATGGGCTATCACTGATAATATCACTTCCTTCTGTTCTTTTTCTACAATTTAAACTGTATGCAGGATTAAAATGAGGCTCCCCAGTGGGCTGTGTCCATTCAAACTCACTCTTTCCGGTGGCAGGTGTTCCCAGTAAGAGAAATATGATTCTGGATTCCTAGAATTTAATTAGGTGCTGCTCTTCAAACACCAAAGTAATCCAAACTATTATATATACCAATGGGGCATATGATCTATCTTACTTTTCTGTGTGGGATGGGCTGGCGACTGAATCCTCCATTTTTCTCACCCAGATTCCCTTGCAACTAAGCACACATATTTGAAAAATGGCAGGTCAGGGTTAGGGGTACAGACTGTGTCCATAAGAGGATTTCTCTTCAAAGAAGCCATATAATGTAAAGAGCCATGAAGTCAGTTAAACAAGGAAGCTTTTGGACTGGAGGTGTTACTAATGTCTTAGCAGCCTATAGAAGCAAACCAGAACCTAAGCCTGTGAATGCCTCAAGGCATTCACAATATTTTTGATTCACAAGGAATCAAAATCTTAGGACAACCCATTACAGACAGCCAACAAACCTACTCCAAATAAGGCAAATGCTGACTTAGAGCCAATCAAATCTTTCCCTCACTTTGCTTCTGAATCCTCTCTATGATATAAAACCTCTCTGGAGCCTCTGTGTGTAGACTGACCCCTCCTGACCACTTCTGGATTTAATAAGCTTTTACTCAGATTAACTTAAAATCTGTAATCTGCCTCAGTCTATTTTAACAGAACTAAACAACACTGGTCCAGAGGGTAACAAAAATATTATTATTAGGCAGAGCCTTCTGCTCATCCTGTCTGGGCCTCAGTTTCTTCATAGATTAAAAATAAAAATAATAATAATAATAAAAAACTTGCAGACAATATCTCCTATGCATCTCCTTGGGGCTCTTATGAGGGCCACAAGAGATCTTTTGAAACATTTTTTTAACCTATAAAGGATCATAAATAATAAGGGTGACCTTGTTCATTGGAGTAACAGGACTTTGCTTTCAAGTAAGTTAAAATACCTGCTTCCCTAACTGTGGTATTATAATTTAAAATTTTATAAAATATACCTCCCCGGCTCATCATTCCCATGGGATTACCTAAAGTACAGAGCAAAGAGAATGAAGATCAGATGTCTTCCCATCAGTTTTGGGCAGCTTAATTCATATTAGAAATCTGAGAATGATGTTTCCTTCTAATATCTAGTAATAATTAATATTATTCTTTCTCTCAAAGAACAAAGAAAATCTGTCCTAGTACCAAGTTGCTTTTGTCCCTGGCATCTTGAGTACCCACAGGTATTTTCTGAAGGCTCTTTGCCAATCAATATCCCACCAACCTAAAGAAATATAGCCACACACACACCAGGAGTATGACTGAAGAGAAACACTTTTCCCATGAAAACTAGTGGATTCCAGTGAAGAGAATAAGAAAAAGATTACACTGGAATCTGTGGGTGGTAACAGAAGAAGTAGGTCATTCTTTTAAACCCCATTTCCTCCCCAATTTCATGTTAGTTGCCCAACCTCCAAAAAATAAGCTCCCATTGCCCAGGAGAAACAACATCAAAGTACTTTGAATATTTCTCAAATAACTTTCCTCAAGACTCTGTACAACTGAGAAATCCCACAGACCTGTGAATGTTATTAGCAAAGCCATCATTCCCAGCTCTCAACTCTGTCTTTGGGTTTGGCTTTCTCTCTTCTTTTTATGGATGAATAATATTTTCAATCACATTGTTTTTCTGGTTACTCTAGGAACCATGTTCCTTTTGAATAAGCATCATCTTTTGTCCCAGGTTCACTGGCCTTTACTTCTTTCTCATCTCTGCTAGAACATGAGATGCACATTCCAGGAATTGCACGGAGAGCAGGGAAGATAATGTGGGGTGGGACAAAAGGCTTCTGAAATCTTAAGAGCAGGATCACCTGGGAGATGATGTTTTACCCCTCTGAGTCAGGTTCCAACTGCACGATGTGACCCTACTGAGGATCCTGTAAGAGTTTGCTCACTGATCCCTCCACCATAAATGCTCTCCTGTCCACTACCTCCTCCCTTAGTGAGAACCACCTCTCCTCGCCTTGTGTCCCTACTGTGGGGTTTACCAACTTCAATCACAGCATTCGAGCACACTTCTTGCTATTTCTTTCTCCCCTCTATGGATTAAAAACTTGCCTTATTTGTTTTTGGAATCCCCAAATCATGCTGGCCAATGTGTGTCATGCTCTAATACAAGACTGACCTGTTAATCGACTAGTTGATTGACTGAATGGATGTCTACAGATGAAATCAACTTATAAAGCTCCAATCACTGAAAAACGTACATCGTTATTACATGGCAGTCCACAAATCTGCTTTGAACTTAAGGTAATGAGACCACTGCTCAAAGTCAATGGTAATGGACTTTACAGGTGTTTTTTCAGAGCATCTTTAGTTTTTGTTTTCTTGTTTATTTAATCCAGACTGCCACAAAGAATTCACAGACTACCATAATAACACACTAAAAAAAAACAGTCCATGCAACAGAAATATTGAAAAGTACTCTGCTGGTTAGGTTAGCATCACCTCTAAAAGACACAATGATGAAATGCACTTGAAGAGATTCCTTAGGTACAAACTGGTATCCTGGTGAGACCATTAACACAGAAGGCCAGTTATCAAACCATTCTGAACACCTACAAACTCAACAGGAGATCAAAGGGAAGAAGAGCAGCAATTCTAGGAAGAGAAGAGCAACCACTTTCTGGAAGGTAGAATGTGTAGAGAAATGAAACCAAACTGACAGGAAGATAGACTGCAGGAAGGAGGGGTTGGCACCCAGCAGGCAGTGGAGCAGTGGAGCACAAAATCTGAACTTTTTGAAGTCTGCTCCACTGAGGGACGTGGCTCCAGAGGCTAAGCAAGGGTGGAGCCCTCATGGGGACAATGTGGTCTCAGGTCCTGTGAGGTCACAAAAAGACCAGGGGTATCTGAGTGTGGCAGAGCTCCCAGGTATTGGAGAGGGGAAGCCGGCTGCAGACACAGAGCTGAGGAGGGGGCTCTCAGCTCAGGGTTACCTTAAACCATGATCTGAAGCATAGTTGGGACACTGCTCTTCGAGCAGGGACCCCACAAGCAGCAGATCCTGAAGACTCACCTTCCTCTCTGGGAGGAGCAGCGTGAGTGCATGGCAGGAAACTGCTGGGTTTGGAGACTCAAACAGGGCTGTGAGCCAGAGACAGAAATGCTCCGTCACAGGCCGGGTGAGCTCGGAGCACGGCCGGAGACCAGGGAGATGGGAGGGATTGACTGCTATTCTCTGAGGACGCACTGAGGAGCAGGGCCCCGAGCTCTCACCTCCTCCAGCCAGAGATTGGGAGGCCGCCATTTTCATTCCCGTCCTCCAGAACTCTATGGAAAGAGTTCAGGGAACAAAAACTCCCGAGAGTGAACCCAAGCAGATTAGTTTGCCCGGCCCCTGGCAAGGGTGGCACAATTCTGCTTCCAGCAAAGACATTTGAGAATCAAGGCAACACACCCCTCCTGCAGAAGATCAGCGAGAACATCCAGCCAAGACCAAGTTCACCCATTAACGAGAACTGGGAACTTGAGAGCTAAGTGAAAGCAACACATAGAATTCATGGCTTTTTTCCCATGATCCTTTAGTCTTGCAAATTTAAATTTTTTAATATTATTTTTTTTCTTATTCTATTTTTTAAAAATTTTCCTCTTTCCTATTTTAACGTTTTTTAACTATTTTATCAATACATTTTTAAAAATCTTTTAAAATTTTCATTGTTACACTCATATCCCTTTATTGTATTTAACCTTATTTTTTGTATACATATAGGTTTTTCTTTTTTGAAAATTTTGGGATACAGTTTCTTCTAACAGATCAAAATATACCCTAAATCTACCACATGGCTTTGTTCTAGTCTCTAGCCTGTTCACATTCTTTTCTTTTTTCTTTTTTCCTTTTTTCAACCAACTTATCAATTCCTTTTTTAGAATATTTTTAAATTTTCATCTTTACAGCCATAGTCCATCCCTTCATTGTGTTCACCCTTATTTTTGTATATATATTAGTTTTCCTTTCTTTAAAATTTTGGGAGACAGTTTCTTCTAATAGACCAAAATATATCCAAAATCAAGTGTGTGGCTCTGTTCTATTCACCAGTCTAATACATATGCACATATACATATATATGGGGAAAAATACATATATAGATACATCTATATATGTATATATGTATCTATATATGTACATATATCTATATACGTATTTTTTTTCCTCCTCTCCCACCCTGCTCCAGGTTCAGGTCTCTTCTGATTTTGCTTAATGTTTATTTTTCTGGGGTCACTGCTACCCTTTCAGTATTTGTTCTCCCATTCATCTATTCTTATCTGGATAAAATGACAAGGTGGAAAAACTCACCTCAAAACAAAAGAAAAAGAGGCAGTACAAATGCCTAGGGACCTAATCAACACAGACATTAGTAAGACATCAGAACTAGAGTTCAGAATGACAATTATCAAGGTGCTACCTAGGCTTAAAAAAGCATGGAAGATACTAGAGAATCTCTTTCTGGATAAATAAAATCCCTTTCTGGAGAAAGAAAAGAACTAAAATCTAACTAAATTGAAATTTTAAAAAAGCTATTAATAAGGTGCAATAAAAAATGGAGGCTCTTACTGATAGGATAAATGAGGCAGAAGAGAGAATTAGTGATATAGAAGACCAAAAGACAGAGAATAAAGAAGCTGAGAAAAAGAGAGACAAACAACTACTGGACCACAAGGGGAGAATTTGAGAGATAAGTGATACCATAAGACAAAACAATATTAGAATAATTGGGATCCCAGAAAAGAAATAAGAGAAAGGGGGGCAGGAGGTATATTGGAACAAATAATAGCAGAGAATTTCCCTAATTTGGCAAAGGGAACAAGCATCAAAATTCAGGGGGCACAGAGAAACCCCCTCAAAATCAATAAAAATACATCAACACTTTGTCATCTAATAGTAAAACTTAAAAGTCTCAGTGACAAAGAGAAAATCCTGAAATCAGCTCAAGACAAGAGGTCTGTAACATAAAATGGTAGAAATCTTAGACTGGCAGCAGACCTATCCACAGAGACCTGGCAGGCCAGAAAGGACTGGCATGATATATTCAGAGCACTAAACAAGAAAAATATACAGCTAATAACACTATATCCAGCTAGGCTGACATTGAAAATAGAAGGAGAGATAAAAAGCTTCCAGGACAAACAAAAATGAAAAGAATTTGCAAACACCAAACCAGCCCTACAGGAAATATTGAAAGAGGTCCTCCAAGCAAAGAGAGAGTCTAAAAGTAACAGACCAGAAAGGAACAGAGACAATATAGAGTAACAGTCACCTTACAGGCAATACAATGACACTAAATTCATATCTTTCAATAGTTACCCTGAATGTAAATGGGATAAACGCCCCAATCAAAAGATACAGGGTATCAGAATGGATAAAAAAAAAACAAGACCCATCAATATGCTGTCTGCAAGAGACTCATTTTGTTCTGAAAGAAACCTCCAGACATAAAGTGACGGGGTGGAAAACAATTTACCATGCTAACATACATCAAAAGAAAGCTGGGATGGCAATCCTTATATTGGATCAATTAGATATTAAGCCAAAAACTATAATAAGAGATGAGGAAGGACGCTATATCATACTTAAAGGGTCTGTCCAACAAGATCTAGCAATTTTAAATATCTATGCCCTTAACATAGGAGTAGTCAATTATATAAACCAATTAATAACAAAATCAGAGAAACACATTGACAATAATACAATAATAGTAGAGGTTTTAATACCAACCTCATTGAAATGGACAGATCATCTAAGCACAAGATCAACAAGGAAATAAAGGCTTTAAATGACACACTGGACCAGGTGGATATAACAGAGATATTCAGAACATTCCATCCCAAAGCAACAGAATACACATTCTTCTCTAGTGCACATGGAACATTCTCCAGAATAGATCACATCCTGGGTAATCAGGTTTCAACTGGTTCCAAAAGATTGGGATCATTCCCTGAATATTTTCAGACCACAATGTTCTGAAGCTGGAACTCAATCACAAGAGGAAAGTTGGAAAGAACTCAAATACATGGAGGCTAAAGATCATCCTACTAAAGAATGAATGGGTCAACCAGGAAATTAAAGAAGAATTGAAAATTCATGGAAACAAATGAAAATGAAAATACAACTGTTCAAACATCTTTGGAACACAGCAAAGGCAGTCCTGAGAGGAACATATATAGCGATACAACCCTTTCTCAAGAAACAAGAAAGGTCTCAAGTATACAACCTAACCTATACCTAAAGGAGCTGGAGAAAGAACAGCCAAGAAAGCCTAAACCCATCAGGAGAAGAGATATAACAATAAGAACAAAAATCAATAAAATAGAAACCAATAGAACAAATCAACAAAACTAGGAGCTGGTTCTTGTAGAGAATTAGATTGATGAACCCCTGGCCAAACTTATCAAAAAGAAAAGAGTAATGACCCAAATTAATAAAATCATGAATGAAAGAGAAATACAAACAATTATAAGAACCAACACCAAAGAAATACAAACAATTATAAGAACATATTATGAGCAACTATATGCCAGCAAATTTGACAATCTGGAAGAAATGGATTCATTCCTAGAGATATAAACTACCAAAACTGAACTAGGAAGACACAGAAAACCTGAACAGACCCATAACCAGTAAGGAGATTGAAGCAGTCATTAAAAATCTCCCAAGAAACAAGAGCCCAGGGCCAGATGGCTTCCCAGGGAAATTCTACCAAACACTTAAAGGAGAATTAATACTTATTCTCCTGAAACTATTCCAAAAAATAGAAATGGAAGGAAAACTTCCAAACTCATTTATGAGACCAGCATTGCCTTGATCCCAAAACCAGACAAAGACCTCATCAAAAAGGAGAATTACAGAACAATATCCTTGATGAACACTGATGCAAAAATTCTCACCAAAATACTAACCAATAGGATCTAACAGGACATTAGAAGGATTATTCACCAGGACCAAGTGAGATTTATTCCTGGGCTGCAAATTTGTTCCACATCTGCAAATCAATCAATGTGATACAATATATTAATAACAGAAAGAACAAGAACCATATGATACTCTTAAAAGATGCTGAAAAAGCATTTGACAAAGTACAGCATCCTTTCTTGATCAAAACTCTTCACAGTGTAGGGATAGAGGGTATATACCTCAATAGCATCAAAGCCATCTTTCGAAAACCCACAGAAAATATCACTCTCAATGGGGAAAAACTGAGATCTTTCCTGCTAAGGTCAGGAACACAGCAAGGCTGTCCAATATCACCACTGCTATCCAACATAGTACTAGAAGTCCTAGCCTCAGCATTCAGACAACAAAAAGAAATAAAAGGCAACCAAATCAGCAAAAAAGAAGTCAAACTCTCACTCTTTTCAGATGATATGATACTTTATGTGAAAAACGCAAAAGACTCCACTCCAACACTGCTAGAACTCATACAGGAATTCAGTAAGCCAGGATGTAAAATCAATCCACAGAAATCAGTTGCATTTCTATACACCAACAGCAAGACAAAGGAAAGAGGAATTAAGGTGTCGATCCCATCACAACTGCACCCAAAACCATAAGATACGTAGGAATAAAACACTGAAAAAATAAAATAAAATATTTTTTAAAAGCCTAACCAAAGAGGCAAAGAATCTGTACTCAGGAAACTATAAAGTAGTCATGAAAGAAATTGAAGAAGACATTTAAAAATGGAAAAACATTCCATTCTCATGGATTGGAAGAAAAAATATTGTGAAAATATCTATGCTACCTAAAGCAATCTACACATTTAATGCAATCCCTATCAAAATACCATCAATTTTTTTCAAAGAAATGGAACAAATAATCCTAAAATTTATATGGAATCAGAAAAGACCCCAAATAGCCAGAAGAATGTTGAAAAAGAAAACCAAAGTTGGCAGTATCACAATCCCAGACTTCAAGCTCTATTACAAAGCTATCATCATCAAGACAGTATGGTACTGGCACAAAAAGAGACACATAGATCAACGGAACAGAATAGAGAACCCAGAAATGGACCTCTATGGTCAACTAATCTTCGACAAAGCAGGAAAGAACATCCAATGGAAAAAAGACAGCCTCTTCAACAAATGGTGTTGGGAAAATTGGACAGCCATATGCAGAAAAATGAAATTGGACCATTTCCTTACACCACACACAAAAATAGACTCAAAATGGATGAAAGACCTCAATGTGAGACAGGAATCCATCAACATCCTTGAGGAGAACACAGGCAGCAACCTCTTCAACCCCAGCTACAGCAACTTCTTCCTAGAAACATCACGGAAGGCAAGGGAAGCAAGGGCAAAAATGAACTATTTGGACTTCATCAAGATCAAAAGCTTTTGCACAGCAAAGGAAATAGTCAACAAAACCAAAAGACAACTGACAGAATGGGAGAAGATATTTGCAAATTACATATCAGATAAAGAGCCAGTATCCAAAATCTATGAAGAACTTTTGAAACTCAACACCCAAAGAACAAATAATCCAATCAAGAAATGGGCAGAAGACATGAACAGACCCTTTGGCATAGAAGACATCCAAATGGCTAAGAGACACATGAAAAAATGCTCCACATCACTGAGCATCAGGGAAATACAAATCAAAACCACAGTGAGATACCACCTCACACAAGTCAGGAAAAGATAGATGGTGGAGAGGATGCAGAGAAAGGGGAACACTCCTACACTCTTGGTGGGAATGCAAGCTGAAAAACAGAATGGAGTTTCCTCAAAAAGTTTAAAATAGAGTTACCCTACAACCCAGCAATCATACCACTGGGTATTTACCCTAATGATACAAATGTAGTGATCCAAAGGGGCACAGACACCCCAAAGTTTATAGCAGCAATGTCCACAATAGCCAAACTATGGAAAGAACCTAGATGTCCATCAACAGATGAATGGATAAAGATGTGGTATATATATACAATGGAATACTATGTAGCCATCAAAAAAACCAAAATCTTGCCATTTGCAATGACATGGATGGAACTAGAAGGTATTATGCTAAGTGAAATAAATCAGAGAAAGATAATTATCATATGATCTCTCTGATAGAAGGAATTTGAGAGACAGGGTGGGGTCATGGGGAATAGGGAGGAAATAAATGAAACAAGATGGGATCAAGAGGGAGAAAAACAATACAAGAATCTTAATCTCAGGAAACAAACTGAGGGTTGCTGGGGGCTAAGAGGGTAAGGATAGGGTTGCTGGGTTATGGACATTGGGGAGGGTATGTGCTATGGTGAGTGCTGTGAATTGTGTAAGACCAATGATTCACAGACCTGTACTCCTGAAGCTAATAATACATTATATGTTAATAAAAAAAAAATACAGAAGGCCAACAAGAAACACTGAGGTGACTGTCCTCAATCCCCACTTTGTTTTTTACCAATTATTCTCAGTATGAGAATACTTACAAGAAGTACTTGGGTTTGGAGGGTTGTTGGTTTTGTTTGTTTGTTTTTGGTTTTTTGGTCACTCTTCAGTTTATAAATATTGGACACCAGCTGCATGTTGGCCAAATCAAGAAATGCAAACACAGATTTTAAGACGGGGTGTGGGATGCATGAGAAGGTGTTGAAAAGAACGCAAGGATCATAACCAAGGCATGTAAACTGTTAAACACACATGGAACTCCCCAATGTAATGGGTCTAGAGGCAGAAATTAACAGGCACTTGAAGATCAGAATAGACTTCATGGAGAAGGTAGTATTTCTCATAGAAGTTAAGCTCTGAACAACATGTCAAAGCCCGTAGATAGGGAGGATAGTACAGTAGGGCGGGGGGGGCAGTGGGCACTCTTGTCAGAGGAAGGGGTATGATGTTACACAAGAAGCCCAGAATGGAAGATCAACTCCCATGGCTCTGTATCATCTTCATTTCCAGAAACTTCCATTCCATCTGCTCCTCGTATACTGATCTGACTCTGCTAATCACCAATTCAAACCTCGCTGCATGTAATGTAAAATAACACCGATATTATTACTGTGAAGATCTCTCCCTTTCCACAACAGCAATGAATATTATTTTGAAGTAATGCATTGACTATTACATTTATATAATATCCCTAGAGGAAGTATTCATAATTACAATACATTTGGGGTGTACTGTAATCATATTCTTTAATTTTTTTTAATTTTTTTTAATTTACTTGACAGGCAGAGATCACAAGTAGGCAGAGAAGCAGGCAGAGAGAGAGGAGGAAGCAGGCTCCCCGCTGAGCAAAGAGCCCGATGCGGGGCTCGATCCCAGGACCCTGAGATCATGACCTGAGCCAAAGGCAGAGGCTTAACCCACTGAGCCACCCAGGTGCCCCTATTCTTTAATTTTTATTAGAATTCAAAAAAAATATTTCTCAGCCTTTTCTGAAAATGATCTGTACGTCACATGGAAAAACCTTTTAATTATTAGAGTATATGTTTTCACCCACTTCCACATCATTTTGTCCTTGCCAAATTCTGAGGTCTAGCATTAGAACAAGTTGCTTTAGAATATTCTTAAGAGCTGAGATTCCTTAACTCCAAATTTCAGAGCAGCCTTGTTAATCTGTGATAGAAATAAAGAACTGGTTTAATAGAATGTCTCCCAGACTGATGTTCTGCCAGATATGAATAGGCATTTCATACAAAATGAAACATGTTAGTGGAACGACGTTAATTTAAAGTTTTTGTTTTCTCTACAAGACTTCTCAGTCATTAGTATGTTCCTTTTTTTAAAAAAATTTATTTATGAGAGACAGAGAGAGGGGAAGAGACAGAGGGAGAAGCAGACTCCCCACAGAGCAGAAAACCCAACCTGGGGCTCGATCCCAGGACCCTGAGATCATGACATGAACCAAAGGCAGATGCTTAACCCACTGAGACACCCAGGTGCCCCCTGAGTATGTTCTTAAAAATGGTGAATCTGTAAAGAAGGGACACATGTCTCCAATGCTCACTTTATAATGAAACATTTTTTTAGCCGCATTCCTAGAATGTTGTTTCAGGAAATGCTAGTCTGAGAAATACTTATTTAACAAATTAAAGCTAATTCACAAGTCAGCTTTGGGAGGTCAGCGGACATCCAGGGTAACATTTCCCATCATCCAACAAAGACCATGCTTACAAAACAGACAAGCAACCCCCCCCCACAAAAACAGAGTATAAATCCAAAAACAGAACAAAAGTTATATGAACTACATGGTAAATGCCACTTAGGTGATTCTTTTCAGATGCCAAAACAAAACCTGAGGTTTTCCTGTAGTATAAAACGTACTTGGTGTGCTAATAAATTGGTAGTCAGTTACCATTTATGAGACAAGTAGATACACAAGACATTTTCTAGAAGTTTCCTCACTTGCATCAGAGTATCTGCTTTAACAACTTTGCAAAATTCACTAACCCAATAAAAAAAAATCAATGTGTCTGCACATGCGTGCCAGAAAAAACATTCTGGTCACCCATAACCAACCCGCCCTGAAGAGTCACCTCTGGGCTTTTCCAGACAGGCTCCCACACTCTTTGATCCAAAGTACTGTGGGTCATCACCATCCCCTGCCTCATGTTATGAAGGGAAAATTCTACCAAAAGAGGAGAAAGCTAGAAAGGCCCATAAGAAAAGCAGCCATGTCTAAAAGGGATGGAAAAGCCCAAAAAATAGAAGTGAAAAGATGTAAGCGTGGTCACGCCCATGTCCCCATCAGCCAAGGCTATGGCTTTTTTTTTTTTTCTTGTTTGTGAAAACTTGGGAAGATATTTGAAGTTGTAGTTGGTTCCAGATAACTTCACTGTGTTGTGTAAATATGTGAGAACTTGGGAGGAAACTGTTCTGTGTTTTTGAGTGGGCTAGAAATGTTTTCTCCCATTTAAAATCATAGGATACAGGTTACCCCTATTCAAAATGTTAACATCTAAAATCTGCTCAGATTTGGAGAAGGAAATATTCCTGAACATGCGTTTCAACTATTTGCAGAGTAGGTGGTTTGTACCTGCAGAAATAAAGAGTTAGTTAGCCTTTTTCCAAATAGGCAACTTGGGAGTCTAGGAGTTTTATCTGACAATACCGCCATGACTTAAAATATCTTTGGGGGCACCTGGGTGGCTCAGTGGGTTAAGCCTCTGCCTTCGGCTCGGGTCATGATCTCAGGGTCCTGGGATCAAGCCCCACATAGGGCTCTCTGCTCAGCAGGGAGCCTGCTTCCCCTCTCTGCCTGCCTCTCTGCCTACCTGTGATCTGTTAAATAAATAAATAAATCTTTTTAAAAAATATCTTTGAACTCCTCTTTTAAAATTGCCTTTAGTCTGTGATGTAGACTCTTAAATCTCCTCAATGGTGGGAAATTTTCAGCAATTATTTTTTCAGCAATTGATTGGAGACTAGACAAAGCCATTCAGAGCCAGATTTTGGAAAATAAGGTAAATAAATGGTTCCTCCAAGAAATGGTATTTTGCTCAACAGGAGAGTCCGTATGCAGTAATGATGTCACATTTCTGGTGTGACTTATGAGGTGGTTTTGCAGTCAGTGGGATAGGAGGAATTCCAAAGAGTTTTTATGAATAGCAACATCGTTAGAAAAGATACTTTTCTCAAAATGAATGTGAAGAATAAAACTTCTTGTTATAAACACTTGGATAAGGTTGTTCAAAATAGTTCCCATTATTTTTTTTCCCTCATTTTGTTCAAAACAACTTGTCCACTTAAGGCAAGTCCTGAAAGGACTGGATACCTACCTATTTTCATCCAAATAGGTGACTTCCCTTTCAAATATTTTCTGGAAGGACGCTGTCCTCTCTGAATCCCTCCCATTTTTAGGACAGAAAAAATAACCTGATAGGAGATGAAAAAAAAAAAAAAAGCCACAGTTGGCAGATGGAAAGTGGAAGAAAGATAGACAGTAGGTATTATCAAACTGTCTTTTTTTTTAAGATTTTATTTATTTGACAGACAGATCACAAGTAGGTGGAGAGGAAGGCTCCCTGCTGAGCAGAGAGCCCAATGCAGGGCTCGATCCCAGGACCCTGAGATCATGACCTGAACCAAAGGCAGAGGCTTTAACCCACTGAACCACCCAGGCGCCCCTATCAAACTGTCTTTTGACCTGGAGGTCCATCAGATCTGCAGGACAGAGAAGGTTTCAGACTCTGCCAAGACCTCTTGAAGCAACCACACAAACCAATGATGGTTTTCCATCCCAGCATTTGGTTTTCACTTGAATTTCAAGGAACCTTAAAGCTCCGGTCCTTTTGGCCTGGAGCAATAGAGTAATTGGCATGTAAGACACAGGCCTTCTGGTCTCCATCCAAGGCCTGAAGGAAGGAATGTGGCCCCTGAGGCAGAGAACTCTGTTTCCTTCACTAATGAGTCCCAAGAGCTTGTAATAGACCCTTGTAGATACTCAATAAATACTTGCAGTAAATGGGGTTCTTCTCTCTAGGCCTCAGTTTCCTCATCTATTAAAAGAGGATGCTGGCTTAGACCAAGAGTTTCCAGTAGTTACTAATAGGGCCTCACCTTTGTTCTCCCTTTTCCTTTCCAGAGCTAGAAAGCGCTCCCCAGGCTAGACCAAAAGGGCAGAAAATCAGTTGTGTCTTCCTTGTGCCGGATTACCATCTCTATTATCAAGGGGCACTTCACTCTCATAAAGTCAACGTTTTCCAGAAATGAAAATGAAGTGGGAAAGAAACTACTGGCCACCCATAGAACATCTGTGTTTTTCTTTTCTTCTCAAGAGCAGAGCTCAATTTTGCTGGAACTCTTGTGTTTGCTAAAACAAACGGAAAACATTCCCCCACCTCCCCAGGGGTTGCTGTAGTTAGAGGACATGGCTCTGGGCTAAGAAGGAAGCAGAATTGTCCGACAGTGCCACATTCAGCTGGAAGCATGGGCACAAGGCTGAGATGCTGGAGGTGCTGTATTTATCACACGGGTCATGCCAACATTGTCGATATCCGTAGGCCATGGGGCATTGACTCCTGATTAGGACATTCTTTATGCCTAGTTCTTAGAATCCAGCAAATGATTCCTAAGGGAGCCCAGAAGTGCTAAGAAGAACTTTCTGATCCATGGCTAGCCCTTTTGGGGACCATACTTCCAAAACAAAACCTTTGGGTATCAACTAGAGCAAGGCCAAAACTAACATTCCTCACCCACCCCACCAAGGCGACTGTGTTTGGTTTTCTAGAAGCTTCTGGGCACAACGAGTCACCCAACAGTATGGAGGAGCACACAACTGAAGCCTAGCTCATTTTGTTCCCTGTGAGCCTCATTTTTATGTCCCTCCCCCAAATATTATGAATTGAAGATGATACTTATTAATACAAATACGGCATTTTGCTCTCTTAGAAAGACAAGGGTTTGATTCCGCAAATAGGTGGCACCAGTTTGCATCCCTCGGCTTCTTCCCCCTCATCCAAAGTTCCAGCCACACATGACACAGTCACGAGGGCTCCAGGAGACCCATGTTTTGGCTGAGAGGAGGGGCGTCATTTTTCAGCTCTAGCTCAATAGAGTAGAGCCAAGCCAGCAAGAACAGGAGAGCTCATCAGTGAGGTCACATAATTTTCTTCATGCCTTAGAAATTTTACTCCCATGTACCCACAACATTCAACACAAGAATGTAAGAAGAGATAGGGCCAGTTGTCAGATTCAGGAGAGAGATCTACGGAAGTAACTGGGAAATTTAACCCGAGAATGAGGTTTTTTTGTTTGGTTGGTTGGTTTTTTTCTTTAAGTTTTTTTATTTAAACATATACTGTAACCCAACCACCCTCTCCCAACCCCTCTCCCCCCCACCCCCCCTCAGTTTGTTTTATGACATTAAGAGTCTCTTTTAGTTTGTCTCCCTCCTAATCCCATCTTGTTTCATTTTTTCTTTTCCTACCACCTTAACCCCCACCCCCGTTGCATCTCCACTTCCTCATATCAGGGAGATCATGTGATAGTTGTCTTTCTCCAATTGACTTATTTCCCTAAGCATAATACGCTCTAGTTCCATCCATGTCGTCGCAAATGGTAAGATTTCATTTCTTTTGATGGCTGCATAGTATTCCATTGTATATATATACCACTTCTTCTTTATCCATTCATCTGTTGATGGACAAATAGGTTCTTTCCATAATTTGGCTATTGTGGACCTTGCTGCTATAAACATTCAGGTGCACGTGCTCCTTCAGATCACTACACTTGTATCTTTAGGGTAAATACCCAGTAGTGCAATTGCTGGGTCATAAGGTAGCTCTATTTTCAATTTTTTGAGGAACCTCCATGCTGTTTTCCAGAGTGGTTGCACCAGCTTGCATTCCCACCAACAGGGTAGGAGGGTTCCCCTTTCTCCATATCCTCACCAGCATCTGCCATTTTCTGCCTTGTTCATTTTAGCCATTCTGACTGGTGTGAGGTGGTATCTCATTGGGGTTTTGATTTGTATTTCCCTGATGCCCAGTGATGTGGAGCACTTTTTCATGTGCCTGTTGGCCATCTGGATGTCTTCTTTGCAGAAATGTCTGTTCATGTCCTCTGCCCATTTCTTGATTGGATTATTTGTTCTTTGGGTGTTGAGTTTGCTAAGATCTTTATAGATTTTGGATACTAGCCCTTTATCTGAGATGTCGTTTGCAAATATCTTTTCCCATTCTGTCAGCTGTCTTTTGGTTTTCTTGACTGTTTCCTTTGTTGTGCAAAAGCTTTTGATCTTGATGAAGTCCCAATAGTTCATTTTTGCCCTTGCTTCCCTTGCCTTTGGCATTGTTCCTAGGAAGAAGTTGCTGTGGCTGAGGTCGAAGAGGTTGCTGCCTGTGTTCTCCTCAAGGATTTTGATGGATTCCTTTCTCATGTTGAGGTCCTTCATCCATTTTGAGTCTATTTTCATGTGTGGTGTAACGAAATGGTCTAATTTCATTTTTCTGCATGTGGCTGTCCAATTTTCCCAACACCATTTGTTGAAGAGGCTGTCTTTTTTTCCATTGGATATTTTTTCCTGCTTTTTTGAAGATTAGTTGACTATAGAGTTGAGGGTCTATTTCTGGGCTCTCTATTCTGTTCCATTGATCTATGTGTCTGCTTTTGTGCCAGTACCATACTGTCTTGATGATGACAGCTTTGTAATAGAGCTTGAAGTCCGGAATTGTGATGCCACCAACTTTGGCTTTCTTTTTCAATATTCCTTTGGCTATTCGAGGTCTTTTCTGGTTCCATATAAATTTTAGGATTATTTGTTCCATTTCTTTGAAAAAATTTGATGGGATTTTTTTTTAAAGATTTATTTATTTATTTATTTGACAGAGAGAGATCACAAGTAGGCAGAGAGGCAGGCAGAGAGAGAGGAGGAAGCAGGCTCCCTGCTGAGCAGAGAGCCCAATGCGGGACTCGATCCCAGGACCCTGAGATCAGGACCTGAGCCGAAGGCAGCGGCTTAACCCACTGAGCCACCCAGGCGCCCTGGATGGGATTTTGATAGGCATTGCATTAAATGTGTAGATAGCTTTAGGTAGCATAGACATTTTCACAATATTTATTCTTCCAATCCATGAGCATGGAACATTTTTCCATTTCTTTGTGTCTTCCTCAATTTCTTTCATGAGTACTTTATAGTTCTCTGAGTATAGATTCTTTGCCTCTTTGGTGAGGTTTATTCCTAGGTATCTTATGGTTTTGGGTGTAATTGTAAATGGGATTGACTCCTTAATTTCTCTTTCTTCTGTCTTGTTGTTGGTGTAAAGAAATGCAACTGATTTCTGTGCATTGATTTTATATCCTGACACTTTACTGAATTCCTGTACAAGCTCTAGCAGTTTTGGAGTGGAGCCTTTTGGGTTTTCCACATATAGTATCATATCATCTGCAAAGAGCGATAGTTTGACTTCTTCTTTGCCGATTTGGATGCCTTTAATTTCTTTTTGTTGTCTGATTGCTGAGGCTAGGACATCTAGTACTATGTTGAATAGCAGAGGTGATAACGGACATCCCTGCCGTGTTCCTGACCTTAACGGAAAGGCTCTCAGTTTTTCTCCATTGAGAATGATACTTGCTGTGGGTTTTTCATAGATGGCTTTGATAATAATGAGATATGTGCCTTCTATCCCTACACTTTGAAGAGTTTTGATTAGGAAGGGATGTTGTACTGTGTCAAATGCTTTTTCAGCATCTATTGAGAGTATCATATGGTTCTTGTTCTTTCTTTTGTTAATGTACCGTATCACATTGATTGATTTGCGGATGTTGAACCAACCCTGCTGCCCTGGAATAAATCCCACTTGGTCGTGGTGAATAATCCTTTTAATGTACTGTTGGATCCTATTGGCTAGTATTTTGGTGAGAATTTTCGCATCTATGTTCATCAAGGATATTGGTCTGTAATTCTCTTTTTTGATGGGATCCTTGTCTGGTTTGGGGATCAAGGTGATGCTGGCCTCATAAAATGAGTTTGGAAGTTTTCCTTCCATTTCTATTTTTTGGAACAGTTTCAGGAGAATAGGAATTAATTCTTCTTTAAATGTTTGGTAGAATTCCCCTGGGAAGCCATCTGGCCCTGGGCTTTTGTTTGTTGGGAGATTTTTGATGACTGTTTCAATCTCCTTACTGGTTATGGGCCTATTCAGGTTTTCTATTTCTTCCTGGTTCAGTTTTGGCAGTTTATATGTCTCTAGGAAAGCATCCATTTCTTCCAGATTGTCGAATTTGTTGGCATAGAGTTGTTCATAATATGTTCTTATGATTGTTTGTATTTCTTTGGTGTTGGTTGTGATCTCTCCTCTTTCATTCATGATTTTATTTATTTGGGTCCTTTCTCTTTTCTTTTTGATAAGTATGGCCAGGGGTTTATCAATCTTATTAATTCTTTCAAAGAACCAGCTCCTAGTTTCATTGATTTGTTCTATTGTTTTTTTGGTTTCTATTTCATTGATTTCTGCTTTGATCTTTATTATTTCTCTTCTCCTGCTGGGTTTAGGCTTTCTTTGTTGTTCTCTCTCGAGTTCCTTAAGGTGTAGGGTTAGGTTGTGTATTTGAGACCTTTCCTGTTTCTTGAGATAGGCTTGTATCGCTATATATTTTCCTCTCAGGACTGCCTTTGCTGTGTCCCACAGATTTTGGACCATTGTGTTTTCATTATCATTTGTTTCCATGATTTTTTTCAATTCTTCTTTAATTTCCTGGTTGACCCATTCATTCTTTAGAAGGATGCTGTTGAGCCTCCATGTATTTGTGCTCTTTCCAAATTTCCTCTTGTGATTGAGTTCTAGCTTCAGAGCATTGTGGTCTGAAAATATGCAGGGAATGATCCCAATCTTTTGATACCTGTTGAGACCTGATTTATGACCCAGGATGTGATCTATTCTGGAGAATGTTCCATGGGCACTAGAGAAGAACGTGTATTCTGTTGCTTTGGGGTAGAATGTTCTGAATATATCTGTGATGTCCATCTCGTCCAGGGTGTCATTTAAGACCTTTATTTCCTTGTTGATCTTTTGCTTGGATGATCTGTCCATTTCAGTGAGGGGTGTGTTAAAGTCTCCAACTATTATTGTATTCTTGTCAATGTGTTTCTTTGATTTTGTTATTAGTTGGTTTATATAGTTGGCTGCTCCCATGTTAGGGGCATAGATATTTAAAATTGTTAGATCTTCTTGTTGGACAGACCCTTTGAGTATGATGAAGTGTCCTTCCTCATCTCTTATTATAGTCTTTGGCTTAAAATCTAATTGCTCTGATATAAGGATTGCCACCCCAGCTTTCTTCTGATGTCCATTAGCATGGTAAATTGTTTTCCACCCCCTCACTTTCAATCTGGAGGTGTCTTCAGGTCTAAGATGAGTTTCTTGTAGGCATATTGATGGGTTTTGGTTTTTTATCCATTCTGAAACCCTGTGTCTTTTGATTGGGGAATTTAGCCCATTTACATTCAGGGTAACTATTGAGAGATATGAATTTAGTGCCATTGTATTGCCTGTATGGTGATTGTTACTGTATAATGTCTCTGTTCCTTTCTGGTAATACTTTTAGGGTCTCTCTTTGCTTAGAGGACCCCTTTCAATATTTCCTGTAGAGCTGGTTTGGTGTTTACAAATTCTTTCAGGTTTTGTTTGTCCTGGAAGCTTATTATCTCTCCTTCTATTTTCAATGATAATCTAGCTGGATAAAGTATTCTTGGCTGCATGTTTTTCTCGTTTAGTGCTCTGAATATATCATGCCAGTTCTTTCTGGCCTGCCAGGTCTCTGTGGATAAGTCTGCTGCCAATCTAATATTTTTACCATTGTATGTTACAGACTTCTTGTCTTGTGCTGCTTTCAGGATTTTATTTGTCGCTAAAACTTGTAAATTTTACTATTAGATGATGGGGTGTGGACCTATTCCTATTGATTTGGAGGGGGATTCTCTGCACCTCCTGGATTTTGATGCTTGCTCCCTTTGCTATATTAGGGAAATTCTCTACAATAATTCTCTCCAATATACCTTCTGCTCCTCTCTCTCTTTCTTCTTCTTCTGGAATCTTAATTATTCTAATGTTGTTTCTCTTATGGTATCACTTATCTCTCGAATTCTCCCCTCATGATCCAGTAGTTGTTTGTCTCTCTTTTGCTCAGCTTCTTTATTCTCTGTCATTTGGTCTTCTATATCACTAATTCTGTCTTCTGCCTCATTTATCCTAGCAGTAAGAGCCTCCATTTTTTATTGCACCTCATTAATAGCTTTTTTGATTTCAACTTTGTTAGATTTTAGTTCTTTTATTTCTCCAGAAAGGGCTTTTATTTCTTCGGACAGGGTTTCTCTAATATCTTCCATGCCTTTTTCGAACCCGGCTAGAACCTTGAGAATCGTCGTCCTGAATTCCAGATCTGACATATTTCCAGTGTCTGTATTGATTAGGTCCCTAGCCTTCGGTACTGCCTCATGTTCTTTTTTTTTGTGGTGAGTTTTTCCGCCTTGTCATTTTGTCCAGATAAGAATCCGCTGTTCTCCTTGTTAAGTGAACTTGGTCTTGGCTGGATTTCTTGTTGATCTTCTGGGGGAGGGGCCTGTTGTAGCGATTTTCAAGTGTCTCTGCCCCAGGTGGAATTGCACTGCCCTTACCAGGGGCCGGGCTAAGTAATCCTCTCAGGTTTGCTTTCAGGGGCTTTTGTTCCCTGAACGCTTTCTGTAGAGTTCCGGAGGACGGGAATGAAATGGCGACCTCCCAATCTCCGGCTCGGAGGAGCCGAGAGCTAGGGGCCCAGTCTTCAGTGCGCCTTCAGAGAAAAGTGCTTAATCCCTCCCGTCTCTCCAGCCTCCAGCCACGCTTGGAGAAAATCGTGCATACTCAGTCCCGTCTCACTGGCTTCTGGCTGTGCTCTGAGGTCACCCAGCTGTGACCAAGCGTCTCTGTCTCTGGCAGAGTCCCACCTGGATTCTCCAAACCCTGTAGATCCCTGAGCTCTCCCAGGTCGGAGTCTCTCCGGATCTTGTGGGGACTCCACACACAGAGCACCAGCCCGTGTCACAGACCACGACTCTAGGTAACTCCATGTTGAGAGTTCACTCCTCGGCTCTGTCTCTGCAGCTGGCTTCCCCGCTCTAATACCTGTGAGCTCTGCGACACTCAGACACCCTTGATCCTTCTGTGACCCCGCGGGACCTGAGTCCACGCTGTCCCTGTGAGGTCTTCACCCCAGTTTGGCCTCTGGAGCGATGTCCCTCTGTGGAGCAGACTTTTAAAAGTCCTGGTTTTGTGCTCCGTTGTTCTGACGCTTGCCGGGAGCCGGCCCCTCCCCCCGGGGTCTATCTTCCCGTCGTGTTGGATTCACTTCTCTGCTGGTCCTACCTTTTAGAAAGTGGTCGATTTTCTGTTTCTAGAATTGTTGTTCTTTTTCTCTTCGATCTCCTGTTGGATTCGTAGGTGTTCGGAATGGTTTGATAGGCTATCTAGCTGATCTCCTGCTGCCTGATGTCGTCTCAGCCTGCTACTTCTCCACCATCTTGACCCCGAGAATGAGTTTTTTAAAGGAAGGCATTTATTTAAGGCAATGGAAGTGTCTATCTTGTTTATATTTAACATTTAATGGTTGGAAGGTTAAGGTCTTAGAGCAAGAATTGTTGCTACTCACCTACAAGCCACTGATTATATTTAGTGAACTTGACCCTCTCTCGGGTATTTAAGGATGCCTGTTATAATGTCAAGCCCTGGTCTTTTTCCCGAAAAGAGGAGAGAGACAGAAAAATTAAGTCTACAAAATGGCACCGAGTCACAGCAAAGCCAGCCTACTCAGCTGCCTTCAGGGAAGCTAAAAACAAAGAACAGGCAGCGAATCTGAAAGGACAGAGGGGAAGGAGCACCTGAGAAGTCAGGTTTTCATGTTAAGTCCACTGCAGAAAATCAGGAGGCAGACTCTCATGAGGGGACTTGCGGGAGTTCCTCCAATCACAAGCTGGGGTTCTGTGGCTGATCTCTCTCTATCTGCCCCCACCCCTTTCTGCTCCCAAAGGAGGACACAGGTAATTAACAAGCACCCGGAGATGCAGGCCCTTGTCAGCAGGCCTCAGTGTCTTTCCAATGGTCCAAGATAACATAAATTTGGGATTTTCTTTTTTTTAAGATTTTTTATTTATTTATTTGACAGACAGAGATCACAAGTAGGCAGAGAGGCAGGCAGAGAGAGAGGAGGAAGCAGGCTCCCCGCTGAGCAGAGACACCCCCCTCCCCCCATGATGGGCTCGATCCATCCCAGGACCGTGGGATCATGACCAGAGTTGAAGGCAAAGGCTTTAACCCACTGAGCCACCCAGGTGCCGCAGGATTTTCTAAACCAGTTGCACACACAGACCCCCAAAAAGAAAACTTACAACTACTATGGATGGCCTCTTCCCCATGAAATGTGTTTTCTTCCATCTCGTGCTGCTATTTAAATAGCCAGTTGCACAGAAATCTGTCCCTCCAGAGAGACTGCCATGATGTCCAGCCCCCAGAGTCCGAGTGGCCTCAGGAGCAGCAGCCTCCTTCCTGCCACAAAGCCGGTTCCAGGTGGACACGAGACACAACCTCGATGAAGGAAAAATAGGTGAGGAAGAGCAGGTCTTTGGCAAGAAGGACCTGATCGCCATCTTTAGACCAAACAGGAAATGAAAATAATAGCGTGTCAGAGACAAAAGGAAGAACCTTCTATTGTCAGACCACAATTCCCTAATATGAGCTTTCATTTTTTTTTTTCGGCCTACAAAAGATGCTCTCAGCTGTGAGGCCACGTTGGAATCACCCAGAGAGCTTTAAGGGAAAAACCTGATGTCTGCTCCCACGCCAAACCAATTAACTAAGACTCTCTGAGGGAAAGGGAAAGCCCTGGTGGGGAGCGGGGGGAGGGGCAAACAACCCCCCAGGAGAGACCAATGTGACAGGCGGGTCCACTGTCCCTCAACTCCATCCTCCCCATCAAGCAGCCACATTCGACACATCTCCAAAGACGAAGAATTCATGGACCTTCCTCGGAATTCCATTCCACGTTGAGACCATTCTGAAGTTTAAAGGTTTTCTTTATGCAGAGGGAGAGTCCACCTACCTTTCTGCAACAGCCCCCAGTTTGCCCTCGCTCTGCCCACAAGGGCCACGGAAATCCACATAACACATACATTGAATTTGGGAAAGGTACAAACCCAGAGGAATTCTTTGATAGCACAATTGACAAGCTGAGGGCAAATTAAAGAGAATGAACGAAATCCAACAGGTATCTGCATCCTGTCTTTTATTTTATGTAGGGCTAAGAAACATGGGCCAGGAGAGAGGATGGGGGAAAGCGGGCTTTGGCAGCAGGAGTGCCGTCAGGGACCTCCCTTGTGGAGATGGAGGGTTGGGGGACGGTACCTTGAGCTGAGTCACCGGGAATGATGTGGCTGTCCGTACTGCCCGTGCTCTCCCAGCTGCATTCACAGAGGGCAAAGGCGGGATGGCACTCGGGAGACATGCCTGTGGCTGAGGACTACAGGGACCACCCTTCAAAAGACACCCAGAAAACCAGAGAATGTGAACCCCAGGGTGATAGGTTTTTCAATGTCTTCAATAAAGAACTACTGGCAGAAAAGCTACTGAAAAGGACAATGTTAAAATGGCGAGAGGAAACTCACATTTGAGTTGAGGCTCTGGGCCAGGTATTCTAAATCATCCCTTCCAGGAAGGATCAAGCCAGCCTCTGAGGTTACCGGTGATCTAAAGGGAAGGTGTTTTGGGCGCCTGGGTGGCTCAGTGGGTTAAGCCTCTGCCTTCGGCTCGGGTCATGATCTCAGGGTCCTGGGATCAAGCCCCGCATTGGGCTCTCTGCTCAGCAGGGAGCCTGCTTCCCCCTCTCTCTCTGCCTGCCTCTCTGCCTACTTGTGATTTCTGTCAAGTAAATAAATAAAATCTTAAAGGGAAGGTGTTTACATGGTTTCAAGGACTAAAATCAGGCAGGGGGGACTTGGAGCTTAAAGGAGACAGGTATCTTCTTCAGCTGCTTTTTCTTTTGTTTTGGGGTCTCCTCGGGAGAAGACTCAGGTCATCCTACTTCTCAGTTGGTGGGACCCGATGCACTGTTCTGAAAAGACTCCTCACTTACTTATTTGTTCATTAATTCCTTTATTGGTTTATTCACATGTATATATTTTTAAATCCTGCTAGTATTTCTCTCCCTCTCCAAAGGCAACAATGTATATTCTTCTCTTTGCCTGTGTCCTTGTAGAATTTTGTAGGTATTCTGTACATTTTCCTTTTGTCTACTTTGCCATTTTCCACTACAGTTTTTGCCTTTTGCTTGTTAATTTGCAGGAGTTTTCTGTGTGTTCTGGATACCAGTGCCTTATTGGCCTTTGCCACTTAATTTACAGTCTGTTAACATTCTAATCTTTGTGGGACGCCTGGGTGGCTCAGTTGGTTAAGCGGCTGCCTTCGGCTCAGGTCATGATCCCAGCGTCCTGGGATGGAGTCCCACATCCGGGTCCTTGCTCGGCAGGGAGCCTGCTCCTCCCTCTGCCTCTGCCTGCCACTTTGTCTGCCTGTGCTCGCTAGCTCTCTCTCTCTGACAAATTTAAAAAAAAAAAAAAAAATTCTAATCTTTGTAATAACATTTACCGGATGTCATGGCAATCTCCTTTTCTATTTTGGTATGGATTTTACATCCGAAGTTTTACTTAATAAATCCTTCCCTACTTTATAGTCACAACAAATTCTCCTACATTTTCTTCCTATCACTGTATCATTTCAGTTTTCATATTTAAATTTTAATTCATCAGGAATCTACCACGGTGTGTGATGTTATGATAAGGTCAGTGTTCTTTTTCTCCTTTTAATGAGCCTTTTTTTCCAGGAGCATCTACTAGATGGTCCTTCCTCTCCCCCACTGACTTGTGATGCCACCTCCATAGTCTATCAATTTCAGGTCTGTGTAGGAGTCTGTTTTAAGCTCTTTATCCTGTTGCATTAGTCTACTGGTCTGTCCTTGCACTGGTTTTATTGTCCTTGCACGCTGGTTTTATTACTACAACTTTGTAGTATGTCTTAACATCTGCCCAGGAACAGTACCCCCCCCCCCTTATGCTTTTCTTTCATGATTGGGTTACTATGAAACACTTCTGGAGATTTGAAGGACAACATCGTGCATATAGCTCACAATATTTTACTGTACACTTAAAAATTGTAATGAGAGTCGATCTCTTGTGATGTGTTTTCCAGAACTTTTTTTTAAAAGAGCCTGGTTGGGACCCCTGTGTGGCTCAGTCGGTAAAGCATCTGCCTTCAGTTCAGGTCATGATCCCAAGATCCTAGGGTCAACCTCCACACCACCTTCTCAGCGGGGAGCCTGTTTCTCCCTCTACCCTTCCCCCCTTGCTCATTCTCCTACTCTGTTTCTCAAATAAGTAAATAAAATATTTTTAAAAAATAAAAAGAGCCTGGCTTACTATTTGTGGACCTTAATTATTCTGTATAAATTTTAGAGTAAAACTTGATAAGTTCATAAAAAGAAAATACAGGTGGAATTTTTATTGAGATTGAATTAAAATTAGAGATAGTTTAGGAAGAATCACCATTTTCATGTTATTAAGTCGTCCTATCCAAGAACATTTATTCAGATCATCTTCTGTGTCCTTTATTTATGTTTTAAACTTCTCTCTGTGCAGCGTGTGCATACCCTTGAATAAGTTAATTCCTAGATGCAGTCTTTCTTGCAGGAGTTCTTCTCTGTGGACTGATAGAGAAATGGTATCAGCATACAGTGGTTTGCCCTTACTGGTAGGAAATATGTTCCAAGACTCCCAGTAGACACCAGAAACCACAGACAGTACTAAATCCTCTATGTACCATGTTTTTTTCCTCTACGTACAATCCGATGATAAAGTGTAATTTCTAGATTAGACACAGTAAGAGATTAACAACAATAACTAACAATAAAATAGAGTAATTATGACAATACAGTCCAATAAAAGTTCTGTGAATGTGGTCTCTCCCTCTCAAAATATTTTCTTGCACTAACTACATTCAACCTTCTTCTTGGGGCCATGTGAAATGATACAGGGCCCATGTGGGGACATGAAGTCAGGAGCATGACGCAGGCCTTAGGCACAGAAGGAACATCCTCTGCTTCCAGACCAGTTTGACCGAGAGTAACTGAAACCACAGAATGTAAAACCATAGATACAGGAAGACTATGGTGCAATAGAGAAGCCTCTTGCTGCTATGGGATTTTCCCAACACATTCTAGGGCTATCCCTCAACCTCACTGTATGCAAAGCAGCTAAGCTGGTGGAAGGGCAGAACCCTCCACATTCTTGGCCTCTCCTCCATCTCAGGTATGTGAAAGTCAGCATAGACTTAGAACTTGGTCCGTAACCTCTGCACCCCAGGCCTGAGGTCTCGTCTCTCCCTCGGCTGGTTGCTGTTCACCTTCTCAGTTTAGCACCTCAAGTGAATCAGGTTCTCAGGGAAGCCAGCGGAGAAGTGGATTTCAGCTCAGTTCCCTGAAGGACTTGCATCCCAGCTGTCCCAGGAGCGAGTGGCTGACAGATAGTTAGTTACAACCTCCCCTCAGAGAGGAGGGCTTTCCCTCAGCCTGGTCAGAGACATGCGATGATGCCGAGTTCTGGAAACCTGGGCTCTGATCTGTGGTCAGTGCCAGTTCTGATATTTGGGGGTACCCAGGGTCCAGGTGCCTCTTTCTGTCACCCAGGCTCACCTTCCCAGGTGTGCTCCCCTGTGATCCAAGGGTCCCCACTTGCCCCTCGGGGTCTCCAGTCCGGAGCACACAGAGCTCTGGTCTGCTGGGGACATCGTGGGAAAGAAGGGACAAAGGGAGGACCTAGGTCCTCTGTGAGACATCTTTGGGCGCAGTGGGCATCACCCAGGCTCCCAAAGTCTAGCCGGTATTGAGGAAACCACCCATCCCTGAGAGGGGTGCACCCACATACCCTGGGAACCTAGTCATTAGCCTAGATCCATAAAATGAGCTGGGCAGTTTTCACTCCCTTCCATTATGTACAATGTCTAACGTGAGTGAAAAAGCAACTGTTTTTTAAAAGTTTGGTAGAATGTACCTGTCAAAACAATCTGAGCCTGGGGGTCCAGGGAGCGGAGGCTGTTGAATGCCGTATCCACTGATTTAACCTTTATGGTTTTATTCAAGTTTCCTGTATGTGTGCTAGTTTTGCCGTTTTCCATTTTCAAGGAACATATCCATTTCATCTGCTTTAACTTTGTTTGCATAGAGGAGAGCAAATCCCGTAATTGGATAAGTGGAGTGCACACAAACAAAAGAAATCAGTTGTGTAAATGAAAAGCGGTTGAATTGTGAGGCGGAAAAAACCATCCAGGGTAAACCTGAGCCGCCAGGGAGGGGCCAAAGGTTCCAAGTTACAAAGGTCCTATTTATCCAGCTTGCTGCAATGTGATGCCATCTAGTGGTCCTTGCCTGCTCTGGCTTAAGTACGTATCAGAATAAATCTGGGACCCAAGGCTGGCCAAAGCTTCCAGATCATGGGCAGCAGTTCCAGAAGTTTCCCTGGTTGTCCAGTGCTGCCGATTTGGGCTAAAGAGTCACCTGCTCCCTTTGAAGCCTCTCCAGTGGTGGCCTAAAGATACCCCCTCCCTGGTCTCACTCCCCAACAGTGGCCCTCTCAGGAAAGATAAACACTTGAGGCCACAGCCATTTGAGAAGGGCAGGATATATCATCAAGCCCAGTATTACCAAGTTCACGCTATTGTGAGATGAGAAGGTAATGTTTTTATTACTTTTTCATAGTCCTGTTGTATCTTATTGGGCCATTCTCATTCTGTAGGATGTTTAATTTCATCTTTGTCCTCATCACTTTGGAGAAAAGTTTGTCGATCTTATTTATCTGGTCGAAGAGAGGGCTTTTGACTTTGTTCATCATTCTTTTTTTTTTTTGAGATATAAATGGTTTTTTATGGAGAGATAATCCATACACTGTCAAACTTACCCTTTAAAGTGTGCAATTCACAGGTATTTTTAGTATAGTCACAAGAATGTGCGGCTGCTACCACTATTTCCAGAATATTTTCATGGCCCCAAAAAGAGCACCTATACCGGTTGGTCACCACTTCCCATCCCTCCTTTCCCTGCCCCCTGAAAACCACCAGTCTGCTTTCTGTCTCTCCCTGAACAGTTCATATAAATCACGCAGGATGAGGCCTTTGAGGTCTTGCTTCTTTCATTTGGCTTTCTGTTTTCACGTTTCACCCCACGGTAACATGTATCAGTTGCCTCTTCCTTTTTATGGTGGGATAATAGTCCACTGCATGGATATACCCTATTCTGTTCATCCGTTCATCTGTTGATGGACATTTGAGTTTCTCCTTCGGACTACTATAAATAACGCTGCTAGAAACATTCATGCACAAGTTTCTGCGTGAACATAGGTTTTTGGTTCTTCTGTGTATATACCTAGGAGTCAAATGGTGGGGTTCATATGATAAGTCGCCATAACTCGTTGGGGGAACTGACACATTTTTCCACAGTGGCTACACCACCTTATGTTTCCACCAGTGAAATGAGTAAGGGTTTCAGTTTCTCCACAGCCTCGTGGGTATGAAAAGGTATCTCATTGTGGTTTTGATTTGTATTTCCCTCGTGACTAATGTGCTCACTATCCCTTCACGTTTATTGGCATTTCGAATCTTCTCTGGAGAAATGTCTATTCCAATTCTTTGCTTATTTTTATTTTTCTTATTTGGATTTTTATATGTTGTATTTGAGCATAGTTGACATACAACTTTACCCTGGTTTCAGGTGCACAACACAGTGATTCAGCATTTTTTTAAGGTTTTAAAGATTTATTTATTTTTCAGACAGAGAGCACAAGCAGGGGGAGCTACAGGCAGAGGGAGAAGCAGGCTCCCCACTGAGCAGGGAGACCAATGCTGGACTCCATTCCAGGACCCTGAGATCAGGACCTGAGCTGAAGGCAGACGCTTAACCAAATGAGCCACCACGGTGTCCCTCTTTTCCTCCCCCTGCTCCCTTGTCTGTTTTTAAGTTGGGTATTTGTCTATTATTGGGTTCTAAGAGTCACGTATACGCTGGTAAGGAACTGGCTAAGATTTTACCTCTGTTCAGAGAGAAGCAGCACAAAGAGGAGGAGTTTTCTCAGACAGTATTCCCTGAGCCCCCGGGGAATATGGAGGGCAAGGTGGCAGCAGTAAATTAAGAAGGGCATAGGTCAGTTGCACATGTTTTTATCAACTGTTTACCCTCGGAGCTCTGGCATTGCCTGGAGTTTACCAACCCAACACCAAATGTTTGAGCCTTTGCTAAGATTTCCAAAATAAATCCCAATTTTAGACCACGATCTTGAATTTATTACTGATCCTTCTGCTCTCCATCTGTAAAGATGGAAAGGACCTCCTTGCAGCACTGTCTTGAGGCTTATATGATGTATAGGAACACTGGGCTTCTAGCTAAAATATTAGATCCTCCTCCCCTATTTTGATGTTTATTCTCACATTCTGCTTGCCAGCATCTTAATCTCTTAAGCAGATGCTCACTGTTTAAATATAATGAAGCTGTTCTTTCACTACTGTACATTATAAAGACCTGGGCTGGCCTGCTATGGGAAGAGGTACTTTGGTCTAGTTAGATAACTACATATAGACATGGGTCTCCAGCATTCTGGGATCAGTTTATGTCCTATAAGCTTAAAAACAAGCTCTAAGTTAGAAGCGATCCTGTTTCCCGATTGCATTTCTGATTATGGTTTGTCACTTATCATTTATTTCCCAGAGGTGTTGCTGAATGGACTTTTACCCCAAAGCTTCATTTGTTAAAAAGAACACTATTAACATAAAAGAATCTTCACCAGAGCTCCACAAGGAAGATACATTGCTTTGGTTTTTCTCTAGACATCTAGAAGCAGCAAGTACATATTTCATTAAAAATATTTAAAAGACCATTTGTTTGCAAAAATGACACAGGGAAATCTAAGTCACAATTTATTTCTAAAAAATATATAATGAGAAGAATAAGTCATACAGTAGACATATGAGGAGCTGAGAAATTTTTTTTTTAGTCAGTGTCTGAGATTATATCCTCCTTCCAAAAAATAATTTCACCATTTCGAGACAGTCTCAGAAGGCAGCCAATCAGCCAAAAAGAATTTTCTAATTTTCTTCGGCATATAATACCCATCCAAGGGACATGGTAATCTTAGAAAATTAAGAGCTTCATATCCCAAAGGGAAGGCATCCCCCCAATGTGATATTTTTAGTTTTGTATATGGTTTCTCCTTCACACATATAAAAGTTCTCATTGTCAGAAAGCCCTGAGGCACAGTTTGCATCTTGTATGATTTTCATGTTGGTGTAACTCTGTGGTCAAAAGCTTCCTCCCCCTTCATATGGCCAATGCTTCCTCAAGTGATTTCCCTAAAGAGAACACAGTCTTAGGCCTATCCAGGAGCCACCTAATCCATTCTGGTTACTTTTATGAAGAATAGTCCTAAAATTCCATATTCCCATTGGAATTCCTTGTGTTACCAAATGAATTAACTTAACCTGATGAACTTTATAAATATAATGATTTGCAAGAGGGGCTTCACATTTCCTCCTTATACCACGTCCTTTTTACCTCAGACCTATTATATAAAGGATCCCAGGCTACACAAGTAAAACTCCAGCGACTCTCATCTTCTCTTGATGTTGCCTCTGAACTGCTACAGAGTTAAAAACATAATTTCTGGGGCACGTGGGTGGTTCAGTGGGTTAAGCCTCTGCCTTTGGCTCAGGTCATGATCTCAGGGTCCTGGGATAGAGCCCAGCATTGGGCTCTCTGCTCAGCTGGGAGGCTGCTCCCCCACCCTTCTGCCTGCCTCTTTGCCTACTTGTGATCTCCCTCTCTGTCAAATAAATAAATATATAAAATCTTTTAAAAAAATGCAATCCATAGGTAACTTGGGATGTATGCTCTGAGCCCAGTCCAGTAACAAGAGAGTATTCTAATTTGGGAGACCTTAACAAATCTTTCTAAGAAATACCACAAGGAGGGGCACCTGGGTTGCTCAGTGGGTTAAGCCTATGCATTTGGTTCAGGTCATGATCCCAGGATTCTGGGATCGAGCCCCGCATTGGGCTCTCTGATCAGCAAGGAGCCTGCTTCCCCCTCTCTCTCTCTCTGCCTCTCTGCCTACTTGTGATCTCCCTCTCTGTTAAATAAATAAATAAAATCTTAAAAAAAAATACAAAACCGTAATTTCTACAAATGAAAATTGCCTTTCCTGAAATTCAACGATTTCATGGTAACTACCCATCCATATTTAATTTTTATGTGCTATCATTTAGATAAAATTTCATTTACTACCATCAGATCAGTTCCCTTTGGGGCACAGTGATTTTCACGTGGCCAACGGGATAACCGTTAGTCAGGCACATTGCTTGGTGTTTCCCAGAATCGCCATTCTTCCTTTTCCTTATTAAGTCAGTACTTCCTTTCCTGGATTCAGGAGCCTCTTCCATTCAAGAGGCAAGATATCTTCCAGACTTTTAGAAAAAAGAATTTGTGGATGGATCTGTGGCCAACTTTCGCCACCCAAGCTCCACCTGGCACTCCCTCGTTTGCGACCTAAAAGCTCGCAAACCCAGCTCTGTCCTCCACCACCTCAGCGAGAGCTCTGGAGATCCCCCCTTCCCAGTTCTGGGATCCACTGAAGCCATGTAGACAGGTGGTGTTCCGACGTGACCGTGCCTCCGACTGCCATGGAAACTTGTTAAAACAGACTGCTCGTTCAGTAGGTCTGACGTGGGTCCAAGAATTTGCATCTCTAACCAAGCACCTGGACGACGCAGGTGACTGAGAGCAGTGACCATAATTTGGAAACCACTGCATATATCCCAGGGCATCAACCTCCCACCGGGAAAGGTCCTAACCTGTCTCAACACATACCAATGTTAGAGAGCGAGAAGACTGGAAGAAAAGCTAAAACCGTCAGATGGGGGATTTTGTAAATGACTGCCTAAACCTGGCGGATTTCCTGGCTGTCGGGATTCTGGACCGTGCTCCCTTACCTAGGTTTTCAGAATTTTCCAGACTCCCTCCGCTTCACTCCTGGGCTGCTGTTACCCTGCCGGTCTCAGTATCATGGCCTCATTGTTACAGATCTTCTGATTCTGATAAAAGCTTGGTGAAGAAAAACTTCAGTCCATTTTCGGAAAGCAGATGAAAACCGCTCACCAGGTCAGGATTCCTCTAAAAGCACAAGCCCCTTTCAAGGGTGTAACATTCATTAGCAATTCAGTAAGTCCCTGTACATTTTCAACTGTTTCTAAACTCATGGGGAGGGTAAGTACCTGGTATGAGCTTCCACTGCGGCAGTACCTTAAGAGCTTGTGAACAATTCCACAAAGCAAAACCATGCCCTCAGCGAGCTCTCGGCTGTAATAAAAGGCTGCGTAAGGCCAGGAGGGGCGTATAATAGGGCTGGGATTCACATTCCCCTGACGGCCCTCTTAATTCATTCCTCCTCGTTCCGGGCGATTCACAGACACCCGTACAATACAGCTCAGGCTCTCAAGTCCCGGCACAGAAGAGGCTGGCACAGGGCCCTGCAATTTTCATCATGGAGCAAAATCATCTACTGATTACCTTGTGACTTACATTGTAGATGAGATAGTTTGGGGGAGAACACAAGGACAATCTTTATGAAAAACAACCCCCCCAACAAAAACAACACCCCTTCTGAATTATCTTCCCACAACTAATACAATGATTTAAGACCCTGCCAAAGCATGTTAGCAACTACAGCTGATTTCTGGCAAGGAGCACGGATGAAGTCCGAGTCAGAAGGCCTCGTGTCGGGACCCAGAGCTGGCCCAGGTCCCCTGTGCTGCCCCCGTCTCTGCATGACAGACTCAGAGAGGAGGAAGACCCAGCTGTTAAAATATCCAGAATGAGCCCGCCAGTCTGGCTCCTGAGTCCACGCGGGACACCCTGATGGCCGTACGCCCCACCCTCTCATGGTAGCTGCCTCCTTGACTCTTGCCTTCTCTGAAGCTCTGACAGCTGCCCTGTCATGCTTGGAGAAAGACCACCTCACGGTGCAGAACCATGAAATTCATCTGCATCAGCCAAATGTAACAGGGAGCCCCTTAGCTGCAAAAGCAACTGTCGGGGTTCTTGTGGAGGGTCTCAAGTGCTGGAGGCAGGTGAGGCCAGAGAAGGGAGCAGGGCCTCTATCAGTCCAGCACAGACAGGAGGGAGTCGGGAGCAGTCCCTTCTGCTTCTCGGCACCATCTCTGCCATCTTCTTCCCCCTTATGAGCCCCTCATGAGAAAACACCCCCATCACCACTTTTGTTGACTCGGCCCAGTACTTACTTTTATACATTTTATCGCCGGGGACAGATTGAAGCAGCAGGTACCTGCAGGGCAGTTTGTAGGGAATACTTAAGAACTGTTTCCTGGAAATAGAAAGGAGACAGTAGGTGGAAGGCCTGCGCCAGAGGAAAGTGGCCCCCAATAAACACGGCGGGAGGGGCTGGAGCCAGCAGAAATATCCCAGCTGTCATGCGGTGTCAGTGGGAATGCAGAGAGCACGGCCTGTCCTTTCCCACCCACCCCAGTGCCTCCCAGCCAGATGCCAGGATCCCGGGCCCGACTGGATACATGGCAGTGTCTCAGGTTATGACAGAAACCCAGGAGGAGTCCTAGCATTTCCCAGGATTCCTTACTCATCTTTTCAAACCAGACGGAGGGCAGGAGTTCACTCTTGTCAATAGCTTTCATCGGGTCACACAAATGTCCAGTGATTCCCCTCAACGAGCAGCTTTTGATAAACAGATCTGGAAAACACAGCTTAGGCCCGAGGTCACAATACAGGCTTTTCCGTCAACCTACTATGTCCAGTAAGTCAGTGTAATGGCCAAGGATATAACCTAAAATGAAGTATAGCAAGAATTCTGAGCAGGGCGGTTTCCTAAGAAGGGAGTGTGAGTGAATCAGCAGTGATGGCCACCATTGGTACAAGGACCATGACCGGAACCAGATATTCGGGTGGATGATGACAGAGTGGCTTTGATTTTCATTTACATGTCTGAGGAGGCTACCTCTTTAGTATGAAAACTTCAAACACACACAAGAAGGAGAACAGTGTCAACGCTTGTCACATCAACCCTACATAATTCAGTATGTCGTTTCTAGAACATGACAACATTTTCTTACAGAACCAGGACACCATTGCTGCCCTTAACAAAATTCCTTGATCGTAACTGGCATCCCCAGTCCATACTCAATCCTGAATGGAGAAACATGTTTTTATTTTGTATGGAGCATGGGAAAATTGATAATATTGGAAAACTGATATAGTAATGCTGACTACAGATACTGAACAAACCTCAGAGAGGAACAAAACTTACAAACATTTGGTAATTAACACGAATCACAACAATTAATCCAGCTGCTTGACGCTGACCCCCAGTAACCACAGATCATAATAACAATTAATGCATGTCATTAAATGTTCACCGGATCAGAGTTGGAATAAAATAAAATATGCATGAAAAGTGAAGGCATCTGCTTGCAACTTTAAAAGGAAATTGTTCACTTCCAACAAACTTGAACTGACCTAGATTATCTGTATTCAGACCCAGGGAAGTGTAGCTGATACCAGGAGCACCAGAAAACTTGGGGCTTCGTCAGATTCATACCCTCTGTGCTTACCTTTGCAATGATACATTAGGCCTTTAGCTAGGTGGGGAAAATGCTGATCCCAGACCAACATGAAGACAGAAAACACACTTGTTCTGGCGTCTCTGAGAAGGAACTCTTTTTGTATGAACGTGCTGGAGTGGGAAGACAGGTTTTGCACACAGTGGCTGTTTAAGGTCTCCTTGTCCTCCTCCTTCCCCTCCCTGCACACACGCTGGTTCGCAAGGCTGAACTCAGGCGAAGGGGCGGAAAACGGACCTTGAGCACGTTCCTTCTGTGACTCAGCCTGTCATCTGGGAGACGCTGGTGGTTCCATCAGAGGGCTTTCCGCTATGCTACAGCATGACCTATACAACACATTAGCATGGTCCTTTCTAAGTCTCTGTGTCAAAGGACGCACTTAGTCCAAAGGAAAAGGGTCCAACAGTAGTCAAGGGGGAGCTCTGTGCACTCAAGTCTTTCACTGGCAGTTGGCATTTGCCATGGAGCCTGCCCCAGACCTTTGTTCTCATCCTCCCTGAGCCTTGTGGCCACTTGGTTCTTTGGACACAGAAACTAGTGAACTCAAGGACCCCGACCTGCCCCACAGATCAATAGACTGGCTTAGAATTCTGGCAGTAACCTCTGAAATGTTGACCCTAACTTCTCAGTGAGGTTGTAAGTATAACCGGGCAGATTTTGTTAAGTCACATTAGCCTTCTACAAAAGGGGAGGGAGAAAGAGAGGAAGGAAGGGAGAGAACAAGGAAGGTGGAAAGGCAGACAGGCCAGCTGTGCTTGGAAACGACCCTCTGAAACCCAAACACTGGTGAGCCTGTTAAAGACTTCAAGTCTGACAGCCCAGCGTTCTCAAACCATGGCCGCTCTAAAGGGATTATAACTATACTTAACAGAAACCACCTGCATTTTGAAGTTGCCCTAAATTTAAAGCTTCTGGGAGACTTAATTAAATTTAATGAAAACCATAGCTGCTCAACAAAGATGTATTGTAGCACCCACTTAGTTATTCCTGAGGAAATTAAGCAGCAGCACAAAGACCTACCTCAGCTTTCACACTGAAACCTCTCGATAGTAATGCCCCCGAGTCTATAAAGAAGGTAATACTCTTTTCCTTTCGTAAGCTAATAGCATCAAACTACTCATGCATTCCTGTAGCAAGAAAGGAAAAGAGAACTAGAAGGAGAAAGACAAGGAGAAAGGCAGGATGTATAGGGAAACTATCCTGAGTGTGAAACTGGGTGATATCCTAGCTGATACCCATCCCAAAAGCCCCTCGGTCCTCCGCTCCCCACCCACCAAGTGGCATCTCTTCGGTTCCTAAGAGGCCTGTGTGTTACCTGCCATTTCAGGGCAAGTTCCCACTTCATGCAGATCAGGATGGGTACCTGTAAATCCCAGCACCAGGGTACATGGCTTGCTGTGCGCTCACGGGAATCTTATTTAACCAAGACTATTTCTCTGTGGAAACAACAGTGATTCTGTCGATGGATTTTAGCAGTAGGTTGGCAGAGATACAGTAAAAGGTGACGCCAGGCAGAAACTTTTTTCCAGGAAAAGGACAGGGGGAGGAGGAGGGGAAACTGCCCAACCTGCCTTCACAGAGGGCAACCAGACAGCCAAGGACACGACTGTGCGTCAGATTCCCCCAGAGAGCTTGTTAACAGACTTCAGGAGCCTGCTCCCAGAGTTTCTCCCTCAGGAGGCTGGGAGTAGGCCCCCAAACTTGCCTAACAAATAACCAGATAGATACTACGGTCCACAGACCGTATTTTGAGAAGCACTGATCAAAGACATAGTGTCTCCAAACCCTAGAAAACTGAGGCACTTAGGAAATGCTTTGGTATTAGGTCAGTCTGATCCCAAAAGCAGAACACAGCATTGAGAAAATGAAGCCACCAGTGACAAGACGTAGGCGGCTAATGGCTGAGTCACAGACATCTGCCCCAAACGGCAGGTCCATCCCTAAGAAAGGAGGAATAAAGCCTCACCCTCGAAAGGTGATAGGGTTGGGTGGGGTCCCACAGCCACCATCCAGCTGCTGGAATCAGATTAGGACCTCCGCCCCTATGGGAATCAGGAAAATGCTGTGGAAGGTCCCTAGGAGCTGAGGAATGAAGTTTGCAGAGACTGCTCCAGGGCAAGGAACATCTATCTACTTATGAGGAAGACCTGACTGGTCTGCAGGTGGGCTGGAAACTGTGCTCGCCCTCCTGGCATCAGAACCTACCCCCGCAACACACACACACAGACAGACCCATGCCCACAAGTGCCCCAGGTCTTTACAACTTCTGTATAATTAAGCAAAAACCCTGAATCACTGAAGTCTACACTCATCTGCTTCCACTCAGAGCACTGTCTACACCAACCTAATGACAACATACAGAACCATGAGGCAAAGTGACTGAAACACTTTCATATTTACTGTCATGTAACTCTTACAACATCCTCATGAGAGACACTGAGAGAACAAGCAAGAGAAAGGATTTTCATCCTTTCATCTAGCCCTCAGACCTACAACTGTGTGAAATTGAGGCCAGCCTCCCAGTTCCAAGACTGGCCTCTTGATGCTACATTTAATATTTTTTCTCATTAGACCACATTCCCTCCCATTTAAAAGGGATGTGAACCAACTCTACAGAACAGGAGAAACTTAACTTCATTCAGTAAGAATCCAAATCAACAGATTATCCAGGAGGTGTATTTCATCATTGCATTGAACTTAAGACACCTAGTACCATCCATCTCCCTAAGGAGCTCCCTCCCCTGCCTTCAGAAACACAGAGTTCTCCATCACTCAAGGTAACCAAATAAAGGTTCCACAACCATGCACACCAGGTACTTTAAAAAGGGGATTCAGGCATCCAGTGGGATGGATATTGACAGATGCTATTGATTCTTAATTCTCTTAATTTCTCCATTAGGTTACTCATGAAGAACACACTCATTACCCCTATCACTCTCTCTGTCACTTTCATGTGTAAAATGTTTCTGTGGGCACATTTATTTCAAAGGACAAGAAATCTTGGTATCTTCATAGCCACAGTGAACATAAAGGACAATGGATTTTTTCATACTTGCCAGTTAGTTCATTTTTGACAAGTGGATGTAGACAGGACAATGTTTCTTACCAGAATGTACGAGTTTGGAATTCCAAAATTAGAACGAGTACCTCACAGTCCCAAGTGGGTGTATTTCTTGTCCAATGGTATCTTTCCTATTTGAAAGTGTTTTCTTTAATCTTCTTTAATGTATTCTTTCCCCTTTTCTTTCTGTTGTTCACACTGTAAAGTTCTAAAATGAAAGTCCATATGCATCGGCTCTGCGATGTTTGTTCTAAAAGCCTGCAAATTTTTAATGGAATCATTATAAAAAATTCTGCTTGTTAAACCCAAGTACAAGTAGAGATGCATTAATATTTTAAGTGGAAAGCTCATCAAGGCAACGTGCCACAGAGACTTAGGAGTTGAGCGAGCTGAGTTTGACTCCCGGCACCAATACATCCTAACTCTGTGACTTTGGTGAAGTTTCTTCTTTGGGGGAAAAAAAAACATAACTCACAGGAATAAAATGGAATAACATGTGTGGGCACCAGCATAAGGGATAAGGCAGCACTTTACAGCGATTAGGTACAGAGACTACCTGTGTCCACATCACAGATCTGCCATTTGACAGCGACAGGATGGTGAACAAGTGATTTTACCCCCCAAACCTGTCTCCTCATCGTTGCAATGGGGGTAATGGTCCTATCTGCCTCACAGGCTTGTGATGACTGGCTGGGAAGAGGCTTGGGAAACCTTTGGCATGGAGTGCTACAGATGGGAGGGAACGTGGACCCAGGTCCCTCTTTGCAAGGGCCCTCGGGTCTTCCTACACCCGTCTCTCCCTACCTTGGCATCCTAGGTTGCCCAGAAGGAGAAAAAACATGTAAGCTAGACACCAAATCCTCACAGGAAGAGAAGTGTCTTTGTCAAGGCGTAGATATCCACTGAAACCCTGGTCAGCTGTGAAAAGAAACACTGCAATGGCCTGGCTGAGAAATGAGCCAGATGGTTCTGTATGGTAAAGTGGGACAGAGTGGAGCTCTGGGGAAATGGGGGGTAAGGAGGACTAGTGTGAGAGAAGCCAGCCCATTTGGAACTTTCCAATGGTGGGAGGAGCCAAGGCAGTTCTGAGAACAGGAGTGTCTAGTATAAGCCATGAGGAGCCACTGGGCTAAGCTGTAAGGAAAGCCCTCTGTGTTAATCCAGGTGCTTCCATGTTGGCCTGCTACACATAATGACCTTAAGCATGTGTGGTTTGCGGAAAACATCGACAAAAGTGAATACTGCCCCCCATTTAGTTTCAGGGTAGTAACATAAGAAGGGAATGGCTGAGTGAGGGGAGTTGAGAGATGATAAGCCAATGGAATCAGAAAATCCTATCAAAAGGTGATGAGAAAAGCCATCAAAACCCCCCAAGAATACTTAGGTGCTTTGGTAGGAACCCCAGATTTCTCACTGTAAGCAGGATGGGGACTCTGGATTTAATCATCAAATGAGAGGTGACCAAGAAGATTGGAAAACTTGGGCTCAACCACCTTGACCCACCAAGACTGCTAACAGCTTGACTGTGCCATTTGCATCACTGGCTTTTAACTGATTCTTAACTGAGAAAGTGAAATACTTGATTTCAAAGCAAGGTTGGAAAGTTAATACTCAGAGTCCTAAAGTCTTGAAGCTAGAAGACCTTCCCACAATGACTGAGTCTAACCCCTGAACAGCTCAGAAACCAGCCTGAAGAATGGTAAGCCCAGTTCTCAGAGCAAGTTCTAGAGCCAGTGGACTGGACTCCTCAACCAAGGGCAGCCATTCCCTTCCTGATCATTGGGCTGGTGGTTTCATGTCAGAAATGGTGTAAAAAGGAGCCCCAGTGTGCGTATAAGATAGCACAAGAAACCAGGGGGTTAGGACGAGCTGCCCACAGATGTTCTAGAGCGGAAATATTATTAGTCCATTTCAGCAACAGAGGATCTTTCTTTCAACTACACCAATCAACTTTATCAATACATTATTATATCTGGCAACTCCAAATGACAAATTAATGCTCTTTTGAGAACAAAACCTATTTTGAGGATGAAACCCATTCTTGGACACAGAAAAGTGGAATTAAGTATGAAAAAAGGCCCATTTGAAAGGGATAAATGATGAACAAGGCAAATGCTAGGGGGAAAAGGGAAGTTATGTTATATTAATATTGTACAAATATAACTGAGAACAAAAAACCTTACTTGAGATAATTTTTAAATATTAATAAAAGGTCTAAGAATGATAAAAAAAAAAAAAAAGGCCCATTTGATTACCAGAACTTCTAAAGTTTTCATTTGCTTTTCTGTGTCTTGAGCTGATTTTCTGGTGAGTTGAAACAAAGTGAACACAAATTTAGAAAATCCAAGGCCTTTACAAAGAATATGAGACTTCTGAGAAATTTTTATCACTGTGGTCAAATTATTGAAAGTGTGTTTAAATTGTCACTGAATTTATGAAATGAAAATCAACTAAACATTTTAATCAACTTAATTTGGAGATTTTAAACCCGTGATTTTTACAAAATGGCTGCATAATAAAGCCATATTCCCTCAGCAATGCAACATGTTTATAACAGTAATAATTCCACTTTCAAGATATATAAAGACCACCAAGATGAGCTACTGTATAGAACCTGAAATTAATAGACCATGTCTTATGCCTCTGTTTGTCTTTACAATAGTTAGAGCTATAAACCTAATTAAATTCAAGAGAAAATGCGACAGTCAACCATAAGATTTTACCAGGAAAATACAAATGATAGTTGTTTGGATACTAAAGGAGGGCTGATAAGGCATTTAGGGCATAGGACTTTGATACACTAAGGAGCTACAGGATATAAGCTAGGAGCACATTTTCAACTGTGTAAGGAAAGTCAGAAATAAAAAAGGTCAGATGGACACCTGGGTGGCTCAGTCAGTTAAGCATCTGCCTTTGGCTCAGGTCCTGATCCCAGGGTCCTGGGATCCAGCCCCAGGTCAGGCTCTCTGCTCATCAGGGAGTCTGCTTCTCTCTCTCTTCCTCTGCCTTGCCCCACTGCTGTGTGTGCACTCTCTCTCTCTGACAAATAAATAAAATCTTCATATTAAAAAAAAAGAATTCTCATCACAATAACAAAAAATTATATACAAAAAAAAAAAAAGAAGTAAAAAAATGTCAGAGATAAAGGGGCTTCTCTGGTCCAAATAATTCTGCAGTGCCCAGTCTTTTCCCATTTCCACTTCAGAAAATTGTCTATAAGGCCAAAGTTACTGAGTTCAAGTATTGCCAGCATTATAGAAAGAGCACTCCTTGGGGCCCCAGTGCCCTTAGTTAAGGAGTCTAAGACAAATCAGATGATCTGCAGAAGGTAGGGATGGAGGGGTATGTTTTGAGGCATTGCTTCAAGTGCATCATAGAATAAAAATGAAGTAAGAGTGGGTGACCTTGTTTCTTCATCTGGTGCTCAGACCTCTCCCAGTAGGACCGGGCACACTCATTGACCTTATTGTCAGAGGTTCAAGGCCAACTGCCAGATGGGCTGAGGTTTGTTTTGTTTTTAGGTAGGATCCATTCCCAACCTGGGGCTTCTGCTCTCCACCCTGAGACCAAGTGTTGTGTGCTCTACCACTGAGCCAGCCAGGTGCCCCCAAATGGGTTTTTTTCATTGTCAACTCCAAAGAGTTAGAAACTGACAGTTTACAAATAGGGAAATATAGATTTCTTTTTTTTTTAATATTTTATTTATTTATTTGACAGAGATCACAAGTAGGCAGAGAGGCAGGCAGAGAGAGAGAGGAGGAAACAGGCTTCCCGCTGAGCAGAGAACCTGCTTGATCCCAGGACCCTGGGATCATGATCTCAGCTAAAGGCAGAGGCTTTAACCCACTGAGCCACCCAGGCACCCCCCAAAAATTTTTTTTAATGATTTTATTGTTTTTTAAGTAATCTCTACACCCAGCATGAGGTTCGAACTTACAACTCCGAGGTCAAGTCGCATACTCCACCAACTGAGCCAGCCTCATGCCTCGATATACACATTCCTTAGACAACTCATAGGCAAATGTTTATTCTCTGATTAAAAATGCAACTGAAATTAAACCTGAGAAGCCACAGGACGTCTACTAAAGAAGAGGATTTTCTTCAAATGATAACATCTTGAGAAATAGTAACAATAAAATTGCATGCATTCAATGTAATCAGCTCCTGAACGTCAACTTCCTTGTTCACATGGGACTCGCCAACGCCTAGCGCACACTAGGAATCCAGTGAATACTCCTTGACTGAGGATCCATCCATTAATGGTCTTGAAAATCGTGCTTTGGGAATCTGTACGGTCCTACGTAGGAAAAAACCATATAGCTGACCTTGCTTGCCTATTAAGCTGGTGAGGAGGGGAAATGATGTGTCCTTATTCACTTCCACAGGCCCAGAAACATGGAGCATTCTGAACTAGGCAGGAGAAGAAGAAAGGCCTGACCAGGGATAGTAGGCGAGAAGGTAGGGGTCCCAACCCAACCCCCATTGCCCAGTCGGAGCTCAAAGGTAAAGCCCCTTCTACTCCCACAGTCCATGTGTCCCCCCTCGGGACACAGTTGGAGCTGGTGGCTCCCTTTGGATTGAGGCTTGGTTGCCACTGGGCCCAGCTTCCGGGGATTATTCAAAAAGGCCAAAGACTCAAGTCACTTAAACCCACAGCTCTACTCATTTTCATGACCCTGCGATCATGACCAGAGCTGAAATCAAGAGTTGATTGCTTAACCCACTGAGTCAACAGGTGCCCCTTAAATACTGTTTTAAGTGGCACTTGACCTCTATCTCGAGGACCCACCCTACAGGCCAAATCCAACTCCTGGTGTGTTTCTGTATAATTTTTTACATTTTTTGCAAAGCTGTTTTTAAAAAAAAGAAAGAAAAGATGCTACAGAGACTGTATGTGGCCTGCAACACCTAAAATATTTACTATCTGGTCCTTTAAAGACCATGTTGGCTGAGCCCCTATTTCACATATCATTATCCTTAACTGATTGACCTGTAATATCAAAAGACAGCAAGGAAAACGGAGGGGCTCAACCTCCCTTCAAACGACACTCAGGTGACGTGGTACTTTCTAGTCTGTTTTTCTGCCTCAATTTTATATCCTCTTCCCCGTTACCTCCAAAAGCTTCTCCCCTGCCAATGCTGCCCCCCACTCAGCCCTTTCTACTTGTCTGTTTTGTTATTCTCGCCAGCTATCGAACAAGTTAAGTAGCCAAGCTCCACAAAGGACAGGCTCTGGACGAGGCTCTATGAAGCTATTCTGTGGGTAAATTTTGGAACTTTCGTGCCTCAGCATTTTACCCCTTAGGGTATCTTTTTTCATTTTTTAAGCTCTGTAAACCCTGATACCTCGATGTCACTTACCAGGCAACTTCAAGCCAACATCCTGCATATATATGTGTAATGCAAATCTAATTCCACCTTTACTCTTGTGCCCATTTGTGGGTTATTAAAACGTTTTTTTTTTTTTCCTCTTCCATCTTAAATAGCTTAGTCCACACTGACCTAAAATGCTCTGCTCAGAAAAATCACTCTCCACAACTTTCAGGTTTTGACGTCTCTTGATGTCAGAATTTCTCAGTGGAGCTGGGTTACCATTTAATTTTGCTGCTCTATGTGTTGCCTGAAAGGGTAGACTTCTTGTTGGGGTGGTATTACTAAATACATTATCCCTCAAATCTATTTCTGTCCAATCTAAAGATCTGCTTTCTCAGGTTGTTTGCTTTAAAATAACTAAGCCAGTTTCTGTGAGAAGTTGGGAGACTGTTCTCGCTATGTCCAGGAACAGCTTCATGCAGGCGCACATGTGGGAGGCTTCAGGATAGAGAAGAGTTTACCAAATGATAAGGTTAAAAAAGCAAGTTGGGGGGAGAGGAGAGCTAAGGAGGCTTCATGGTGGACCACTGTGATTTGGGTCCCCTGTATTCTCGATGTCCTCGGATATCACACCTGATTACCTCTCGGGCCATGTAATTTGGATGCTAACAGGACATCCCTGAGATTCCTATCCTTAGAAAGGTTTGCTTGCAAGGTTGACCCTTGGCTGCCATCTGCGAACTCAGATTTTGGGAAGACCCCCCCCCCATTCCCTCCCTGAGGAGAGTGGCTCCGTTCCAAAACTGCACCAGTGGGGTTGATGCTAAATACCTGCTTTCCTTCATGAGTGTGGACTTCTGGTGTGTGCTCTGACAAGAGAAGCCTGGCCTGTGTAACCAGCCTCTCAAGTTAAAACCTTGGATGCTGAGTCTTGGTCAGTGTTTTACACGTGTTGTGTGTGACGCTGGGGGAATTAGGCATGTCCTGTGTGACTCTCTGGGGAAAAAAGTCTTGAGTGCTCGGACTGATTTCCTCTGGACCTTGCTCCTTGCAACCGTCTCCTTTTTCTGATTTTGCTTGGTATCATTTTGGTAGGATAATCACAGCCACAAATATGACTGTATCCTGAGTCTCGTGAGTCCTCCCGGTAAATCATCAAAACCAGGAGAGTCTGAGGAAGCCCCAACACACTACGCTTAGCTACACTTTTGGGCCCTGATACACACAGGCCAATCAGCATATCCAGCATCTCTAGAGCGATGATGATTCAAGGGTTGGCTTCAGACTCAGGCGCAGCTAGTCCCACTAGATGAGGTCTTCGCCGGTGATTTTGCGAGAACCCAGTGCTCTTTATCCTGCTGATAGACTCAGAATGGGGCTCTTGAGGCTGCACCTGTTGCTTGCCTTCATGTGACTGAACAGGAAAGAGCTGGAGTTGCCGGGCAGGGCACCACATGGGAGCTTGCAGATAAAGCAGTCAGAGAGATGGCAAGGAACTGGGCCCAGATCACAGTGAGCTGCTGGATGAAACCCCTTCAAAAACAAACCTACCCTTCTAGAGGTTTCTTCAGTTATGCGGGGAAGTTGTGTTACTCCAGTCTGAACTGGTTTTATCATTGGCCACTGCAACAAAAATCCCAGCTGATGGACCACGGAACCATGCCAGAGCCTGGACGGGAAGGTGACAAGTAGGATCTCTCACAGGTTCCTAAGCTGGGAGGTTTGTGTACTGGGAAGACTCCTCTGATGGGTGGCACGGTGGGACCAGCTGGGAAGTCACTAAAATGAGCTATCCACCACGAGGGCACATTCGGGTAATGGCGGCTAGAAAATCCTGGAATATTCAGGAAGTGGAAGTGAAGGAGGGGATGCAGAGTCAGGGGGCAGTGAGGACAAGAAAAGTCAAAGGTGACTGGTTTCTTAGCTGGCCTCAGGACACATTCAGGAATGGAGGGGAGGACCATGCATTTACCTTGGGCCCGCATGCACAGTAACCAGGGGACAACAGTCCAGTAACGATCTGGAGCTGTGGGTAGGACTGGGGGATTATGGAAGGATCGGGACTAAAATATAGACTTAGAGCAACCAGCACTGGGACAATGGCTGGAGACAGGGTAGTGGATGAAACCAACCAGGAAGAAAATCTAGCAAAAAGGGAGGAGGGCTGAAACTTCAACTGATAATCCTGAAAAGTTAGAGTGACAGAGGAAATTATAAAGGGGACACGTAGAAGACAGGGAGATTAATACACAGGTTCATTAAGAAGTTAATACCTTTCTCACCGGAGGATAAAAGGGGAAGAAAAGAATGAAAGAGGATGGTACAATCAACAATATTGAAATTATAGAAAAGTTTAAGGAGCATGAGAATTAAGAAGCTGCTAAGTCTGGATACCAGTACGTCTCTGACCTTTAAGACTGACGGAGATGGGTTAGTAAAACAACTGGAGGAGTCAAGATGGCGGAAAAGTAGCAGGCTGAGACGACATTAGGCAGCAGGAGATCAGCTAGATAGCCTATCAAACCATCCCGAACACCTACAAATCCAACAGGGGATCAAAGAAAAGAAGAGCAACAATTCTAGAAACAGAAAATCGACGACTTTCTGAAAGGTAGCACCAGCGGAGAAGTGAATCCAAAGCGACAGGAAGATAGATCCTGGGGGGAGGGGCCAGCTCCCGGCAAGCGGCGGAGCAACGGAGCACAAAATCAGAACTTTTAAAAGTCTGCTCCACGGAGGGAAATTGTTCCAGAGGCTAAAACGGGGTGAAGACCTCGTGCGGACAGCATGGCCTCAGGTCCCGCAGGGTCAAAGAAGGATCGGGGGTGTCTGAGTGTCGCAGAGATTGCAGGTATTAGAGCAGAGAAGCTGGCTGTGGAGACAGAGCTGAGGAGTGAGCTCTCAACTCAGGGTTACCTTGAACCCTAATCCGTGACACAGGCCACCATTCTGTGCGTGGGGTCCCCACAAGACGCTTGGTCACAGGCTGGGTGAGCTCAGAACACAGCTGGAGGCCAGGGAGACAGTAGTGATTGAGTACTTTTCTCTGAGGGCGCACTGAGGAGTGGGGCCCTGAGCTCTTGGCTCCTCCGGCCGGAGATTGGGAGGCCGCCATTTTCATTCCCATCCTCCGGAACTCTACGGAAAGTGTTCAGGGAACAAAAGCTCCTGAAAGCAAACCCAAGCAGATTACATAGCCAGGCCCCTGGTAAGGGCAGTGCAATTCCGCCTCAGGAAAAAAGACACTTGAGAATCACTACAACAGGCCCCTCTCCCAAAAGATCAACAAGAAATCCAGCCAAGCCCAAGTTCACTTACCAAGGAGACCAGCGGAATTCCAGAGGAGGAGAAAGCAAAGCATGGAGTTCATGGTTTTCTCCCCATGATTCTTTAGTCTTGCAAAGTTAATTAATTTTTTTAAATTTTATTTTGTTTTCTTCTGCTAAATTGTTAACTTTTACCCTTTCCTGTTTTAACGTTTTTAAACTAGTTTATCATAACAATACCTTTCATTAAAAAAAAATTTTTTTTGAAGCTTCATTATTATAGTCATTGTATCTAATTTTACTTTTTGTATACACATAGGGTTTTTTCTTCTAAAAAATTTAGGGTACAACTTCTTCTAATAGATCAAAATACACCCTAAATCTAGCACCAGGATTGTTCTAGTCTCCAGCCCGAGCAAATTCGCTCCACTTTCTTTTTCTTTATTCTCCCAACCAACTTACCTTATCAACTCCTTTGTTAGGAATTTAAAAAAAAAATTTTTTTTCATCTTTATAGACATATTCCGTCCCTTCATTGTGTTTACGCTTATATATGTTTTCCATTCTTTAAAATTTTGGGAGGTAGTTTCTTCTAAGAGACCAAAATACTCCCCAAATTAAGTGGGTGACCCTGTTCTAGTCACCAGTCTAATTTTCTTCTTTTATATATTTTTTCTTTGTTTTCTTTTTTTAAATTTTTTTTTCTGAACTTCTATCTACCTCCTTTCTCCCCACCTCCCCCTCACACACTTTGGGGTCTCTTCTGACTTGGTTAAAGCATCTTTTCCTGGGGTCTTTGCCACCATTTTAGTATTTTATTTGCTCCTTCATATATTCTTATCTGGACAAAATGACAAGGCCGAAGAACTCACCACAAAAAAAAAAAAAACAGAACAAGAGGCAGTACCAAAGGCTAGGGACCTAATACAGACATTGGTAATATGTCAGATCTGGAATTCAGGACGACGGTTCTCAAGGTTCTAGCTGGGCTCGAAAAAGGCATGGAAGATATTAGAGAAACCCTGTCCGAAGAAATAAAAGCCCTTTCTGGAGAAATAAAAGAACTAAAATCTAACAAAGTTGAAATCAAAAAAGCTATTAATGAGGTGCAATCAAAAATGGAGGCTCTTACTGCTAGGATAAATGAGGCAGAAGAAAGAATTAGTGATATAGAAGACCAAATGACAGAGAATAAAGAAGCTGAGCAAAAGAGAGACAAACAACTACTGGATCATGAGGGGAGAATTCGAGAGATAAGTGATACCATAAGAGAAACAACATTAGAATAATTAAGATTCCAGAAGAAGAAGAAAGAGAGAGAGGAGCAGAAGGTATATTGGAGAGAATTATTGTAGAGAATTTCCCTAATATAGCAAAGGGAGCAAGCATCAAAATCCAGGAGGTGCAGAGAATCCCCCTCCAAATCAATAGGAATAGGTCCACACCCCATCATCTAATAGTAAAATTTACAAGTTTTAGCGACAAATAAAATCCTGAAAGCAGCACAAGACAAGAAGTCTGTAACATACAATGGTAAAAATATTAGATTGGCAGCGGACTTATCCACAGAGACCTGGCAGGCCAGAAAGAACTGCCATGATATATTCAGAGCAATAAATGAGAAAAACATGCAGCCAAGAATACTATATCCAGCTAGGTTATCATTGAAAATAGAAGGAGAGATAAAAAGCTTCCAGGACAAACAAAAACTGAAAGAATTTGTAAACACCAAACCAGCTCTACAGGAAATATTGAAAGGGGTCCTCTAAGCAAAGAGAGACCATAAAGGTAGTAGATCAGAAAGGAACAGAGACGATATACAGTAACAGTCACCTTACAGGCAATACAATGGCACTAAATTCATATCTCTCAATAGTTACCCTGAATGTAAATGGGCAAAATGCCCCAATCAAAAGACACAGGGTTTCAGAATGGATTAAAAAAAACAAAACCCATCCATATGCTGCCTATAAGAAACTCATTTTAGATCCAAAGACACCTCCAGATTGAAAGCGAGGGGGTGGAAAACAATTTACCATGCTAATGGACATCAGAAGAAAGCTGGGGTGGCAATCCTTATATCAGATCAATTAGATTTTAAGCCAAAGACTATAATAAGAGATGAGGAAGGACACTATATCATACTCAAAGGGTCTGTCCAACAAGAAGATCTAACAATTTTAAATATCTATGCCCCTAACATGGGAGCAGCCAACTATATAAACCAATTAATAACAAAATCAAAGAAACACATTGACAAGAATACAATAATAGTTGGAGACTTTAA
>ML107447.1:0-15523 GCA_003697995.1 Taxidea taxus jeffersonii | reverse complement strand
AAAAGAAAAGAGAAAGGACCCAAATAAATAAAATCATGAATGAAAGAGGAGAGATCACAACCAACACCAAAGACATACAAACAATTATAAGAACATAATATGAGCAACTCTCCCCCAACAAATTTGACAATCTGGGAGAAATGGATGCATTCCTAGAGAAATATAAACTGCCAAAACTGAACCAGGAAGAAACAGAAAACCTGAACAAACCTATAACCAGTAAGGAGACTGAAACAGTCATCAAAAATTTCCAAACAAACAAAAGCCCATGGCCACATGGCTTCCCAGGGGAATTCTACCAAACATTTAAAGAATTAATTCCTATTCTCCTGAAACTTTTCCCAAAAATTGAAAACTTCCAAACTCATTTTATGAGGCCAGTATCACCTTGATCCCAAAACCAGACAAGGATCCCATCAAAAAAGAGAATTACAGACCAATATCCTTGATGAACACACACGCGAATATTCTCACCAAAATACTAGCCAATAGGATCCAACAGTACATTAAAAGGATTATTCACCATGACCAAGTGGGATTTATTCCAGGGCTGCAAGGTTGGTTCAATATCCGCAAATCAATCAATGTGATACAATACACTAATAAAAGAAAGAACAAGAACCATATGATATTCCCAATAGATGCTGAAAAAGCATTTGACAAAGTTACAGCATCCCTTCCTGATCAAAACTCTTCAAAGTGTAGGGATAGAAGGCACATACCTCAATATTATCAAAGCCATCTACGAAAAACCCACCGCAAATATCATTCTCAATGGAGAAAAACTGAGAGCTTTTCTGCTAAGGTCAGGAACACGGCAGGGATGTCCATTATCACCACTGCTATTCAACATAGTACTAGAAGTCCAATCCTCAGCAATCAGACAACAAAAGGAAATTAAAGACATCCAAGAAATCGGCCAAGAAGAAGTCAAACTATCACTCTTTGCAGATGATATGATACTATATGTGGAAAACACAAAAGACTCCACTCCAAATCTGCTAGAACTCATACAGGAATTCAGTAAAGTGTCAGGATATAAAATCAATGCACAGAAATCAGTTGCATTTCTTTACACCAACAACAAGACAGAAGAAAGAGAAATTAAGGAGTCAATCCCATTTACAATTGCACCCAAAACGATAAGATACCTAGGAATAATCCTAACCAAAGAGGCAAAGAATCTATACTCAGAGAACTATAAAGTACTCATGAAAGAAATTGAAGAAGACACAAAGAAATGGAAAAATGTTCCATGCTCATGGACTGGAAGAATAAATATTGTGAAAATGTCTATGCTACCTAAAGCTATCTACACATTTAATGCAATGCCTATCAAAATCCCATCCAATTTTTTCAAAGAAATGGAACAAATAATCCTAAAATTTATATGGAACCAGAAAAGACCTCGAATAGCCAAAGGAATATTGAAAAAGAAAACCAAAGTTGGTGGCATCACAATTCCCGACTTCAAGCTCTACTACAAAGCTGTCATCATTAAGACAGTATGGTACTGGCACAAAAACAGACACAGAGATCAATGGAACAGAATAGAGAGCCCAGAAATAGACCCTCAACTCTGTGGTCCACTAATCTTTGACAAAGCAAGAAAGAATGTCCAATGGAAAAAAGACAGCCTCTTCAACAAATGGTGTTGGGAAAATTGGACAGCCACATGCAGAAAAATGAAATTAGACCATTTCCTTACACCACACATGAAAATAGACTCAAAATGGATGAAGGACCTCAACGTGAGAAAGGAATCCATCAAAATCCTTGAGGAGAACACAGGCAGCAACCTCTTTGACCTCAGCTGCAGCAACTTCTTCCTAGGAACAACGCCAAAGGCAAGGGAAGCAAGGGCAAAAATGAACTATTGGGACTTAATCAAGATCAAAAGCTTTTACACAGCAAAGGAAACAGTTAACAAAACCAAAAGACAACTGACAGAATGGGAGAAGATATTTGCAAATGACATATCAGATAAAAGGCTAGTATCCAAAATCTATAAAGAGCTTAGCAAACTCAACGCCCAAAGAACAAATAATCCAATCAAGAAATGGGCAGAGGACATGAACAGACATTTCTGCAAAGAAGACATCCAGATGGCCAACAGGCACATGAAAAAGTGCTCCACATCACTGGGCATCAGGGAAATACAAATCAAAACCACAATGAGATACCACCTCACACCAGTCAGAATGGCTAAAATTAACAAGGCAGGAAATGACAGATGCTGGTGAGAATGCGGAGAAAGGGGAACCCTCCTACCCTGTTGGTGGGAATGCAAGCTGGTGCAACCACTCTGGAAAACAACATGGAGGTTCCTCAAAAAGTTGAAAATAGAGCTACCTTATGACCCAGCAATTGCACTACTGGTTATTTACCCTAAAGATACAAACGTAGTGATCTGAAGGGGCACGTGCACCCGAATGTTTAGTAGCAATGTCCACAATAGCCAAATTATGGAAAGAACCTAGATGTCCATCAACAGATGAATGGATAAAGAAGATGTAAGATAAAGAATGTATATATATATATACAATGGAATACTATGCAGCCATCAAAAGAAACGAAATTTTGCCATTTGCGATGATATGGATAGAACTAGAGGGTATTATGCTTAGCGGAATAAGTCAGTTGGAGAAAGACAACTATCATATGATCTCCCTGCTATGAAGAAGTAGAGATGCAGTGGGGGTGGGGGTGGGGGGTAGGGGGAATAGGAAAAGAATAAATGAAACAAGATGGTATCAGGAGGGAGACAAACCAAAAGAGACTCTTAAGTCACAAAACAAACTGACGGGGGCCGAGGGGAGGGGTGTAGGGAGAGGGTGGTGGGGTTATGGACATTGGGGAGGGTAAGTGCTGTGAAGTGTGTAAACCTGGCGATTCACAGACCTGTACCTCTGGGGCTCATAATACACTGTATGTTTATTAAAAAAATTAAAAAGAAAGAATTTTTAAAAAAGATAATTAAAACATCTTTCTTAGTATCTTTTAAGCATGTAGGGTATACAGTCAACACTTTAAATTAGTGTGGGGCATTTGATTAACTTTAATTTGTGATTTCGATTTGGAAGGACACAAAGCTCTTCCAAGTTCAATAAGAACAATTTCTATTTTAAACGACCAGTGTTAAAAGACTGCTACTTTATAAACAAATTCAATTGGTATAACAATAAATCACTTTAAATTACAGTTAATTGTATAACAGCATTCAGAGATCATGAAGCTAAGGCATAATTGCCAAATATGTACCTCTTCTTCTACACTTTCTACATATCCAGCTCATCCATTAGGTCGACTGTAATGTATTAAGGCGCTCCTCTGTGCTCCATCGCTGCATAAATATTCCATTTCCACATTTCTGAGAGCGTTTCCTTTGATCCCTGAGCTGTAGTTCCCTCCGTCTTGCTCCCTGAAGTGAAACCCCAGGCCACGCTCCCAGAAGCCTTCTTCGGACCCAAGACAGTCCGCCCAGCCACAGAGGAAATCATCAACGGCTCAAGCCCTAAGTCACGGCTCCCCGGCAGGGCGTCACCAGTGACAAGTTTGCTCAGGGCAATACTGAAGGGCCATCCCCGAAGGATCGGCTGAGGCCTTGTGGTAAATGCACCCACCAGAGCCAAATGTCTGCCTATGCCTCCTATGATTACCACCATCCCCCAGGCGTCAGTCTCAAGAACACCTCCAAATACAGCTCGTGCCCACAGATCTCCATCTTGCAGTCTGTCTCCCAGGGAACTGAGCCCAGAACAGCACCCCCCCACCAACACACACACACATGTCCCCCTCAGCTGTGCTCTATGAGTGGCATTCATGCCTTCCCCAACTTCAGCACCACGCCTGCTGGTCACTTCTGCAGCCAACCAGTCAAAAGGGCATCTCCTCAGCATACATCACCTGTGCCACAGTGTGGGGAGAACACTAGCATGACAGGACCTGTCAGTCACAGCCTTATGATTGCCAATTACTGATTAAGCAAGAAAACTCTGTTTGGTATTTACAGGCATTGTGTGAAAATAAAGGATTTCCAGCAAAACAGAGTGGAGTAGAAAGAAAACTATTTGGGAAAATAAAGACCTTTCTCCTGCCTTGAAGCAGGACACTGTTAGAGTATGAAAAACAAGTGAATATGTGTGATAATTCATGTTAAAACTGGGGTATCAGTAAGTTAGAGATCAGAAAATAACAAAACAAAGTGTAAAAGACTTCGAAGTGGCCTTTCCTCACCTAATTTTCCTTTACACTTATAAATGCTATTACAATTCTAAAGGCCTGGGTGAAAGTTTTTTTATTATGAAGATAGAGCTCTAAGAACAGAAAGATATTACGTGCTGGCTTACGGTTTCTTGTAAAAAGAACAATAATGTGAAAAATTAGTAAAAAATTAAAATCTCCAAACTTATCTAAAACCTGAAAATGTAAGTAAGCAGCTTCCCCTGTATCTTAGTTTTGATCATTTTTGCTTAATCAGGTTTGTATATCTGGGCAAAGAGAGTATGTAATTTTTCTAGTCTTATTCATACTGCAGTGTGTCCTTCAGAGCTTGGCGTAGTCTTTAAGAATCATTTGAAGCTTCTGGCTCAGCATGATGTTCCCTCTGGCCTTCAGTCTGCCACTAAAGAATGCCTGGAAAGGAGAGAGGAAAAAAAGAGCACCAGACTTAACCACATTACATTTCCTTTCTTTTTTAAAAAAAGATCATTGGTCACACTGCATACAACTGAGATAACAACTCTGGAAAACAAAAAACTTTCATCCAGCAACAACACTTTAGTGATTACTGAGAGGACCCATATTCTAGATATGTAAGAGGGGAAAAAAAGCATCTTTTGGAAAATCACAGAATAATCTGAATGTACAGACTTCTGAGTTTCTGCTTCAACCCACCCTTGGAGGCCCGTGTATGTTCTTACATGTGATTCTGAGGCTCTATGAATAAAAGTCTTTACTGTGTTCCTAACACTAAAAATATTTATGACACCATGAGACAGAGAGCCGCGTACTGACAGAAGAAAGTCGCGTCACAAAGTTGGGCATCGACCCTGTTCTGGCACCTCCGAAGGGCTGGGTGAAGAGCCAGGCTCTGCTGCTTCCAAGCGAGGGGAGCAGGGGGCAAACCCCTTCACCTCCCGCAGCTCCAGCCTCCTCATCCCAAGAGGCATGACGAGAGGACCTAAATAAGACAGGCCTGCCGCTGCACTGAGGGCATTAGTGAGGCAAGCGCTGAGCTCGGCCTGCGCCAGGCAGCAGCAGCACATTAAACTCGCCGTTGTCACCATGCCAGGCTTCGCATGGCCTGACGCCACCGGCTCTAGGAGCACCTCTGGACCCCACCCGACGGAGACTCAGGCAAGGTGCTGAAGGTCCCCCTCGGTGTCAACTTCCCTCTCGACAGAAACACAACCAACACCAACCCAAAAGAAAAAACCCATCACAGTTTACATAGCCAAGAAAACAGTACATGGAACATGAAGTGAAAAAGAAATCCACAGATTTTTAGCCACAACTACTACTTACCGCTGCAAAGCAGCCCTACAAACACTATGTCACTCAGGCAGCACAGCCATGAGCCCGCAGTGGGCACACCGAACATCTATTTACTGCCAGCAGAGAGAGGTCCCAGAGCTTCCCCAACCCAGCGGGAAGGGGGGGCCAGGCTGCGCACAATCAACACTGCCTCCCACTTAGCAACGAGGAGCAACTTAATCTTAGAAGCAAATCCTCATCAATCGGAGGAGAAGCAAAAGCCATTTAAACTTCTGAGCCCGGCAAAAATCAATTCGGGATCAAGTCGGGATCAAGTGCTCCGTGTTCAAACGGGAGACTGCAATTTCAAAACTAAGACTGCTTTCGCTGCGCGGCTATGGACATTATGCTCACAACCCTGCAGGGGGCCAGTATGGACACCTGCCTGCTCGGTTCCAGCTCCCAGAGGGACGTGCAGCCTCAGATAAGACCACCTCACTCCTTGAACTAAGTCCACCAAAACCGGCATGGGATGGTTGCCACAGAGTGCCAAGACTATGTACATAGATCTGTATGCCTATTTCCTCAGGGCAGATTCCTAACAAGAAACTACTGAATCATGACTTTTTTTTTCCTTAAAGATTTTATATACTCGGGGTGCCTGGGTGGCTCAATGAGTTAAAGCCTCTGCCTTCGGCTCAGGTCATGATCTCAGGGTTCTGGGATCGAGCCCCGCATTGGGCTCTCTGCTCTACAGGGAGCCTGCTTCCTCCTCTCTCTGCCTGCCTCTCTGCCTACTTGTGATCTCTGTCAAATAAATAAATAAAATCTTTAAAAAAATTTTTTTTATTTACTTATTTGACAGAAAGAGAGAGCACAAGCAGAGGGAGCAGCAGGCAGAGAGGGAGGAAGAGGAAGAAGCAGACTCCCGCCGAGCAGGGAGCCGGATGCCGGGCTCGATTCCAGGACCCTGGGATCACAACCTGAGCTGAAGGCAGCCGCTAAACCCACTGAGCCACCCACTGACCATGATTCATCGTTCCCTTTATTAGTTCTCCCAGGCTTATGGGAATATCTTACAGAGTCTGACATGCTGAAGTTTCCAATTTATACATGGCCTAAACTGCTGCTTGTTGAGCTTCTGTTCCTTACTTTTACCCTTGCTTTAATCTACTCAAGTATTACTGAGTGTCCACAGTATACTAGGTATACTAGTATTCCTAGGCAGGAAATAGCTATCACTCTGTGTTCTCATGAAGCTAACATTATAGTAGGGGAGTCAAAAAATAAAATGTAAACAACTAATTAAGACCTGCCATCAATGCTATGGAAGAGAAAACAAGATGCTCTCAGAGACTATAACAAAAAGGAAGTACTTTGGATGAACTAAAGCCAGCTACAGAAAAAGCTGGGGGACAAATTCCAGAAAATGCAAAGTCACTGACACCAAAGGAGTAAAAGCTAACAAGAAGCTGCGAGAAAAAACAAAGGAAATGAAAATAGCATTCTAAGAGGGGAGGCAAGTGGTATGGGCTGAAGCTAGAAACATCAGCAAGAATCTCTATTACATCCTGCTCGGCCCCCACTGTTCACGTGGCCTCCTCACCGTTCCAGTGCTCCAGTAAGCCTGGATCCTCCTGCATCCACACGTGGTCTCCTTGGCCTCTTGGCTCATCCCCTCATGGTGATCAGCGTTCTCTCAGGCCTCTGAGGACAAGCCTGTCTGAAACCCTTCCTCTAGCCCGTCACACTCTGACCCAAGGGTTGGCAAGCCGCAGCCCACGGGGCAAACTGGTCTGTTGCCTGTTTCTGTGAGCACAGCTGTACAAGGACACAGCCACACTCCTCTGTCTCCCTATTATCTGAGGCTGCTTTGACTCTACAATGGCCAGACTGCGCACATGCAACAGAGACCATCAGACCACACAGCTGAGAATGTTCACTATGCTTCACTACGTTCACTACCCTTCATGGAAAAAGGGTGCCAAGCAGGGCTCTAACCCAATGCTCTGCCTGATTCTTCTTCATGCCTGCAATCAGATTTCCTTCCCACTCCCCTCTAGAACTAAGCTCAAACAGTAGGGGCACCATCTTGTTATGCCATGCCAAGCACCCAAATCAGAGTAAGTGCTGAACGCATTTCTGCGAAGGACTCAACTGAGGTCACGAGTCGCCAAGCACTGTACTGAGCTCTTCATATATATTATCAAACTGAGCTATAACTGGCCTTTGGGATCATTACAATTACTGTCTTAACTTCACCAATGAGAAAATCGAGATTGAGATAGGAAGTAACAGAACTTAGATCCAAACTCAGAACTACCTGATGTCAAAGATGCTGCTCTATTACTTCACAGCTCTCTTTAAATTAGTCCTTCTCTCCAGGAAAACTATACTTTCTCACGTATTTAGTGGCTCTGTTCCCTGTAAACGTTGCACGGCTGTCTTCAACAGGCTTTCCTTGTTAGGGAAGTCACTGGTATTCGTAGTTCGGGTTGGGATTATAAACGACTTCTTTTTCAGTGATACCTTCTAGTTGGGTTTGCTGCTATGTGAAAGCGATTTTTTAGTAATTATGAAGCATTCACCCACTGGCTCGAAGTCCTTCATTCTAAGAATCAGTAGTTGATTCTCTCAGGATTTCTAGCTACATAATCAAGGTTTCATCAAAGTAGCATTCTAATTATTACATCAGTTTCTTTAATTTTGTGTGTTTGTGAACTGGCCAAACACTTCAGAACATTCACTAAAAATGGTCAGGGAGGGCGCTCCTGTCCTTGTCATTGTTTTCCTCAGATAGGCCTCTAAGTGTCTGCACTTAAGTAAAACACCGGCTCTTACTGGCCTGTCCTTCTATTTCCAGTTTTCAGTGATAATTGTTAAGTTCTTAATCTTCTACATCAGGAATGAATTTCAAATTTTAGGAAGTATCTATTAATAATAGGGTTTTTCACCTTTGAACTAATGACAGAATGTATTTAAAGGTGTAGGTATAAGTTTTATATGGTCTTACTCCATGCTGAAGAAGAAATTGAGTTTTAAAGGGGGTTACGTGGAACTTCACTAATATATATCATCTGTCAACCCCAATACTGAGACCCCCTGAGTCTCCTTCAGAGAGATAAGGAACTTGTCTTCTAGGTCAGCATCTGGGAGCCAGCTAAAAACTCCAACAGGATGCAATGATGACGACCGGGCATGTCAGGGCATTACCTTCTGGGGGTCCAGCTTGCCCAGGACCACATCCATGAAATCTTCATCTGAAAGGGTGAAGGTTGTGTCGGCTGAGCCTTTGGCTGGGCCTTGGTACACTTTTCCAGAACCGCCTTTGAGGTCAATAGCTGTCAAAAGTAGGAAGAGAGCAACGTGTATTTTTTTATGCACATGAGAGTAAAATAAACCAACCAAAATGTGAATATTTTTACAGTTTCCAAGTTCATGTGGTGCTTTCTACATTATACATTATGGGTCATTTAGAAAAATTTAGAAAATCCTTTATTTCTCAAGATGGCCTTTTTATAAAGAAGTTGTTCAAAACAGTCAAATCAAGGGCACCCGGCTGGCTCAGTTGGAAGAGTGTTCGACTCAGGGTCTGAGATCAGCGACTGATCTCAGGGTCATGAATTCAAGCCCCATGTTGAGTGCAGAAATTGCTTAAAAATAAAATCCTTGGGGCGCCTGGGTGGCTCAGCGGGTTAAAGCCGCTGCCTTCAGCTCGGGTCATGATCCCAGGGTCGTGGGATCGAGCCCCGCATCGGGCTCTCTGCTCCGCGGACAGCCTGCTTCCTCCTCTCTCTCTGACTCTCTGCCTACTTGTGATCTCTATCAAATAAATAAGTAAAATCTTAAAAAAATAAAATAAAATCCTTAAAAACTAGACCAATAATTTCACCTCAGTGAAGAAGTTTATACAACAGAGAGACATTTTAAATGTTAATTAATGTAGAATAACATAAGGAAGTTAAGTGGTTAAGGCCTTTAGATTCAAATACACACTCTAGTCAACGAAGGAAGAAAGCTCAGTTTTGTTTTATTTAATTTAATTTAATTAATTTATTTTGAGAGAGAGAGAGCAGGCGAGCAGGGTGGGGGGGGGACAAAGAATCTCAACGCTCCACAATGCTCAATTTCACCACCCTGAGATCATGACTTCGCCGAAATCAAAAGTCGGACACTCAACTGACTAAGCCAACTACCCAGGCACCCCAGAAAGCTGAATTTTAAAACAGGTGCATACTGGCTGGGTTGAAGGAAGGGAACACACACACTCTAGTCACCTCTCAAGTACCTGCCTTCATCAAACGTTCTGTCATGGATAGCAAGACACTCAAAACAGATTCATAAGAATGTTCTAACAGTTTGTTGCACTTAGGATTTATAAAATATTTATTGCCTTCATTGTTGCAAACAAGCATTAAAATTTGCTTCTTTTCCCTTAATTGTTTTGTTTCAGAAGTGTTCGGTGTCCCAGAAACAGGCTGAGTAACTGGGAAAGCGATGGACAATCACCTTCAAGGCTCTCTCTTAGAGAGCTGGATGCCCAAGCTACATGTTGGAAAGTTCTGTCTCCCATGTGACAGACACCAGTCACCCAGTCCTCCAGTGTCAGCCTCCGGAAGGCGTTCTCTCTTGCTATAGCGAAGGAGCTACCATTGCATCGCTGCCCCTAAGAGTGTGGAGAGAACTGCCAGGTGAGGGCCACAGAGAAGCTACACATTCAAGAGGAAACCCCACAGTGCTTAACTACGTGCTGCTTAAATGACACTTGCTCCAGAGAGAAAATTAAATCATGCCAACTCTCTGAGAGAACAGATTTTGCCAACTAAGATCAAACAGTAGTAACCTGCCGGTGATGGTTACATGGGGAAGGAGAAGGGGAACTTTTTGCTGTGTACACGTCATTCACTCACTTCACTGCTGAGTTTCTACCCGGGGTGTCCGACCGCACGCCAGGTACTGAGTCAGGTGTGCAGAGCAAAGGCTCTGTTCTTATTGGCACTTACCTAGTACACACGTGTTTTCACATAATGCTTGTAGAGTTGAAAAGGAAGAGAGAAAAAGAGAGGGAGGGAGTCAGGAAGGCTGGAGAAGGAAAGGGAAGGAAGGAAGAAAAGCCTGTAAACTCCAAAAAGCAAACCTCTGGCATTCAACAGACAACCTTTATGATTTTAATTCTTCAAAAGTAAGTCTGAAGTCCACAAGACCTGCTCAGGCATGAAGGGGGACCACACATATCTTAACGCTCACGTGTGCAAGTGACTCTCTGAGCGAACGGGGCCTCGTCGCTGTCCACCTACCCTCTTGCTCCCCCTGCTTCTATGAGCAGCTTCCCAGCCCTGACTCTTGCAAAGCAGTAAAACTCTTCTGTGGAAAGCTGGTAACAAGGGTTGATGACAGAAAACAGGGCTAGGAAAGGGAAGGTTCTTAGCAAGGACACAGGCAGTCGGGGTAGAGGAGTAGAAATGCCAATCCCACAGTAGCTCAGGTCATGGTCTACAACGTGGCACGTGTGGGAGCCTCAACACTCACCACCACCTTGACTTTACAATGGGAAGGTCACAGCTGATCTTACTGAAATGAAGAAACAGAGAGAAGGTATTTTCTGCTATTTGGTAGAAATGATTTTAAAAGCTTTATGAATGACATTAGCTCTGTATTTATATAATCGTTCAGGCTCTGAAAGAGTCCATCAAAATTTCAGTCATACTTTACAGCATATAATGGGGGAGAGGTGTCAGATGAGAACAGGGCATCTGGAAATTTAGGGATCTTGGACACTCTTGGGATATGTGTACCTTAGAAATCACAAAGGGATACCAGAGCAGAAAGCAGCTACTTTTATTGATGCCTCCTTCATTTAAGATGACAAATTCTTCGATGGAACAAGAATGTTTTGTGTTTGTATCCCCTACACTTCCCTGAATAGAGAGTCCTTAGGAACTCTTTGTGAATGGATGATTAGGAAAGCACAAAGAAAAAGCACTTCTCTTAAGAAACAAAAAAAAAAAAAAAAAACAAACAAACAGTAACAACAACAAAAGGAAAACTTAAGTCAAATACAGATATTTCTTTTAAATCACACCATGAAGGACATGACACTTTCATGCCATTCCTAACAAAAACTCAAACTCAATCTAATAATCATAAGGAAATATCTAATAAATACAACCCGTGGAGCATTCTATAAAATATCTGGGCTCTACTCTTCATATATGTCAAGCCCCCCCCCCCCCCACCCCCCCCCCCCCCCCCGCCAAAAAAGGCAGACTGAGGAACTCATCCAGATTAACAAGCTAACAAGACCTAACAATGACATGCATTATCTCATCCCAAACTGGATCCCAGGCAGTTCTTTTTCTTTCTCCATTTCTATTATTATTATTATTGTTATTATTATTAATATTAGTATTCTTGACTATAAAGGACATTAGTGGGACAACTGGTGAAATAGTAAGGTCTGTTGATTAAATAATACTGTATCAATGTTACTTTCCTAATATTGATAACAATCTATGAACAGGTAACAGAAAGTCTTTGCTTTTAGGAGAGTATCTGGAGATAAAGCCCACTGTATCTGCAAGTTACTCTCAAATGCTTCAGAAAAATGATCCTAAGATGTATGGAGAAAAAAAATAATAAAGAATATGAAATAAAATCATAATGTGGAGAAACTGGGTGAAGGACAGATACAAGTTCTCTGTGCTAGTCTTGCAACTTTTCCCTAAGTCGGAAATCATTTCAAACTAAAAAAACTACAAGAAGTTATTAAGATGAATAACACCCACAGCCAGATGGAAAGTCCTAACAGTTTAAGGGAAGAAGCAGTCACCACCGCTGCTAAGGGAATGGAGCTGATGCAGATGCCACTTCAACACACAGGCCCCCATTCCTGATTGGACACCATATTTCTTTCCAAAGGTCATCTTTCAAGTCTCTTTTGCAAACACATGAGGCTCTTTTGGATCCCAATGCAAAACATGGAACCAGCATCCTTAAGATTTGGTTTCTATCATAGCTGAGAAACCCTAAAAGGTGAATTGGTTTGATGGCTAGAAGGGCCATGAGCACTAACCCAGGATCTAAAAATGGGTTCTAATGACCAACTGGTGTGTCCACCAGGATGAATGTATTCTGCTCCTAAAAAATGCCCGTTGCTAAATCTTCCACATTCCGGCCAATCTCCAAGATCCAAAACAAATGACCTCTAACATTTAAAGAACATCTTCATCCAGTATTGTCACATAATGCATAATGGATGCCTGGGTCTGGTCCAAACATGTAGACTTCGCTCTACACCATTAATTTCAGTATGTATTTTTTTTTTAGTATTTTTTTTTTTTTTTAGAGAGAGAGAAAGAGCAAGCTCAGGCAGACAGAGTGGTAGACACAGGCAGAGGGAGAAGCAGGCTCCCCGCCAAGCAAGGAGCCCGATGTGAGACTCGATCCCTGGACGCTGGGATCATGACCTGAGCCGAAGGCAGCCGCTTAACCAACTGAGCCACCTAGGTGTCCCTCAGTATGTATTTTTTAAACCCAAATAACTTTATTACTCAACTAGCAACAGTCAAGCAATACTGCATTGTAGGTCTCCACCTTGCTATATAAATGCCAATTCCAGTTATGTTATACATGAAAAGAAATTCAGTTTCCATGAGGGGAAAAAACAACCAAATCGTTCAATACCAACCAGCTTAAACCTATCATCTTAAGGAAAATGGAACATATTTTTACTCAGCAGCACTGTGTCATTACTGCATGAAAATCAATCTGTCTCCATCAAAAGTTACTGTTCTACGGCTACTTTACAGCCCTTGGATACAATCAAACAACAAACAGATTCTTACTTGGAGACAGGGGGTAATATTCAGGACTAAAGTTACAAGAAATTGCATATTTACAATCCATGGGCCACATTCTAAGATGCTCACTTTATTTAGAGACAAATGGAAATGCTGGAGCCATGAGCTGAGAGCAGATACTCATGCAGGATCAACAGGGATTTCCCATTTTCTTCCTGCAGACCAGAGAGCACAGCAGCAAAGCTAACACTCTGTGTTTCAACCACCATTTCCTTGAGCATGGTTTCCAAGTCTCTGTACTGGCTGAGAGTCTCTCCCACATTCCAGGCCCACCGTTCCTACTGCCTAGTCCAGATTTCAGCCAGCTACAGGTAAGCATGAGCACTGGGCTTATCTTATCTCCTGCTCCCTGAACCCGTCTCCTTGCCCATGTTTCACACATCTGGCAATGGAGTCAACATCCCCAGTCCCAAAGGCTCTTCCTTCCATGTCATCTGCAATGCAACAAACCTTGTTTCTTCAACCTCTGTATTCAAACTTTCCTGCACACGCTGCCTCTAAGAGTTATTCCCGCAGACAAAAGAAGAAAAAGAAAAAGCCTATCTTTTCATATCTGTAATCTGCAACCTAACAGAGAACTTAGAACACAGTAAATATAAACGCTCAATTATTACTTGAATGATCCAATCCTCCCATTCTGTGAAAGCCAATGGCACCTTTTCCATGTCTCTTATCAATTCTGTTCAGAATTATTTATACATATGAATAGGTTTGGATGTCTTATTTGGATTCCTTCAGGACAGATGTGTTTTAGAATTCAGAATTTTTCAGAGTTCAGGAAGGAAATATGGTGCAATAAAACATGTTCTACATAATATGGAAAAGCTCCGATAATGCAACACTCTATAAACAAATACAGGATTTCTGTACTCAGCTCCTTCCCCGGGTGAGAGATAAGACAGTCATTTACACCACTGAAGTTCCAGCCAGGCTTTGCCATCAGTGAGCTGGGAAAAAACAAAAACAAAAACCACCTTTCCATATTTAGACTTTTTGGTTTCTGGAGTTGCTGAAGGAAGCAAATGTATTTAAATTTTCAGGAGCAGGCTACATAAAGCCTCTGATTCTTTACCTTCTTTATGCCTTCTTGTCATCTTTCATTTCCTCTGAATTTTAACTGTTGCTAAGAACAGAATGGGATCCAGACAGTTTATCAGAACAACTTTTCTCTGGCTTTAGAAATTAATAGTAATAAATATTTATAAGCTACACTGCATACTTATAAAAGGTTTTAGTGGTATCACACTGTTCCTGAATGTTTCACTCATATTAAATAGACAATACCCACACAACACATTATTGTTTTAGGAGAGGAAAAGGTACTAATTTCAGCCCTTTATCTAAAAAAAGCTGACATATGATTCCATCTAAGGTGACACATTCTACATGGCTCTTAGCACTTATTCAAAATACATGGAAAGAGGTTATTGTGTTGTAGACTATACTAGAAGATAGCAATAAAAAAATTAAACTGCAGCTCTTTCTCAGGCTGAAACCCAAGGTCAAATGGGAGGAGACATATAATTATAAATGATTATAACATAGTAAGATAACCGTGACAAGCAACAAACTGTTCAAAGGAAATTCAGGGATTTATTTCTCTAGCTGATGTCCATCTGCACCTTTGCAACCTAATCCAAAAAACCCCAAGGAAAGTAAAAAGCCAAAGGATAACCTTTATTCTTTTTTTTTTTTTTTTAAGATTTTATTTACTTATTCGACAGAGAGAGAGCACAAGCAGGGGGAGAGGCAGAGGGAGAAGCTGAGCAAGCAGCCCAACACCGGACTGGATCCCAGGACCCTGAGATCATGACCCAAGCAGAAAGCAGATGCTTAACCAACTGAGATACCCAGGCGCCCCAGGATAACCTTTATTCAAAAGGGTAAAATACCTGAAGCCATAGCGTCTTTGAAAAAGGTGTTCAAACATGGCAAGGCTTTCAATTACATTTTAGAGTAATAAAAAAAAGACATAACAAGATCATTTGTCCTTGATATTATTATATTGTTACATGTTATAGTAAAATTATTTTATACATTATTATGTAGTAATTATATATTATAAATAATAATATAATCTTAATAATGAAATAAGGAAAATATGCTTCTATCTTAATTTCTATCTATGGAAAGAAGCACTATGTGTGGATCATAATGTTTTTTTGTTTTTTTGTGTTTTTTTTTTTTTT